>JAMXBB010000009.1:54087294-54157408 GCA_024138015.1 Lumnitzera littorea | reverse complement strand
ATTGAAAATAAACATACTCTTATATACATATTCATATACTCATTTATTTGTATTTATTTATATATAAGTTTTACATATGTACATAATTATAAATACATACATATATATATTCGGTATATACATATAATTACCACTCATGGAGGTATACTACTATATATATATACATATATACCATACGATTATATATATATATATGTATTCTAAAGTAATTATACATGGATATACATATATAGATATATTTACGGTATACACATATACATGGATATACTTATAATTATTTGTTGAAATCCATAATATTAATTATATGTATTCTAAAAAAAAATTACATAATACATACTCTTCTATATACCTATGTACATACATGTATACATACATAGCCTAATATATGTATATATATAATTCAATTTATGTGTTTATGCTCATATACATGGACTTAGTAATATTATATGTACAAAATAGCATACAAATACTATATTTATACATGTATCTACTACATAATATACATCTATACTAGAAAAATAAATGACTCACCTAGTGATTTTTGTATTTTTCTTCTTCTTTTCCTTCTTCTTTTTCTTCCTTCTTTCTCTCTTTTCCTTCTTTCTTTTCCTTTCTCTCACGGTTTTGGTTTATGCAGAATTTTGTGTTTGTGTGCAGATTTTTTTTTTCCAGCCTTTTCCCTTTTATTCATGTGAGAATAGCTTAGATTTTAAGCTAAATCTTATCTTATCTCTTATATTAATGAGGATATGACAAAAAAAATCATTTGTAATCTTTTCTTTTTATTTTAAGATCAACACATGGCAATTTAACTCCTTACGTGGCTGCTGATTTTTTATATTCTTTTTGCTAATTTTTCTCTACGTTTTGCACAGGATGAAAGCATCGAATTGGAAATGAAAGAAAGAAAATGAGATAAATTGGAAATAGAAGAGAAGGAAAATGAAAATTATTAACAAATATATGTAATTTTTCGAATCATATAAATTATAACGAATCTCCTTGTAAATTAATTTTCAAATTTTTATGAAATTTTATCAATTTAATTGGTACCAGTTACAATTATAATTTTTACAAGTTATTGTTGTAATTTCGTTACAATTTCGTGCGAATAGGCGATTTAGTCGAAAATTACATTCGACTATAATTTTATCGCTATTGTATAATATTTAATTATTTTATAGGTTTATATTTATAATTTTAGGGTTTCGAATAAGTTCGAGTTTAATTTTGGTTAATGGTGCTTAAAGCAATTTTCGAGTTTTAGTATACAATTTAAGGTTTTGATCAATTTCTAAGGTTTTCACTACTTATAATATATTTAGATTTATGATTTATTAAATTTTTATTTTGCTCGGCTTTGATGACTCTTTAAGTCATTTCTAGTATTAAGGTTCACTTCTATTCTTAAATAGCTAAATTTGCGGGGTTTACCCAAGAACAATAACAAAAATAATAATTAAAACAATTAACTAAGAATAATTAAATAAGAACAATAAGAAAAGTTAAATTAAGAAAAGAGAAACATGTTCCTTAGTAAATATTTAGTGTTGTTTACTACCTAGCTCTAAGTGACTCATTCAATCTCAATAGCTCTACTAGACCATAGAGATTCCTATTACAAACTAACTAGACTTACGTCTCTAACTAATTCTTAATCTTAAAACCCTCTCTATAAGAATCAGTTTTGAATAGAGCATTACAAAATCACATAACACTCTTGAACCTCACTATTAGGTTACCCTAATTTAGAAAAACCAAACTACTAAACTTTTTAGGTAACTAGTTTTGCCTAATTGTATCAGTCAATCATACTACATGCTCTTACGAACTCTATAATAAACTCTAGCAATAATTTAATCACTAGCATACTGAATTAAAATAGACAATAAAATAATATAATTAGATCCCAATACATAAAATCATATGTCATATTTCATTAATAAAAAGCTATCATAGACCATAGGGTTCAATAATGATTTACTAAGAACTTAAAATAAAGACATGAAAATAGAAGTAAAAAGAAAAAAACATAGGAGCCCCCTTGTGATTCTACACCCTGTTGACTTATGCTTAAGGGGCTCTTGCCATAACCCTAGGTTTAAATATCTATTCATAAGAAGTGGACCTAGAATTAAAAAGAACATCTAATAAAAATAAAAGATTCTAAAATCATGGTAAGTCCATAAGTGGGTTATATGATTATGAAGCTTAGGTATATACTTGCACTTTGTCCAAAATCCTCAAAATTCAATGAAACTAAATGACATAGGGAACAAGGTAAGAACTACGACTGTGGTTTTTAATCGATTTCTTTTCTAAACTCAGTTTATCACTCTAAATTCTTCCACTTCAATCTTTAATCAACGTTTTTACTTCAAAATATTCCAAAACTTGATAAAACCCTTTAAAACTCCATAAAATGGTTTGAAGTCCTTGAAAATGAAAATTAAATGAATTAAGCTTAAAATACTATAAAATTAACTAGATTAATATCTAAAATAGCACAAAATGACTATAGAAAGTGTATGCTAAATTCATATTATCAATCCTCTTCTATCGCTTCACTATCCTCATGTTCTCTTTATTCTTCTTCAACTATCTCCTTCATCTCTTCATTGGAGTCTAGGGTTGGTAGTGGTCATGGTAGTGGTGTTAGGATCTTACGATGAGTTAGGAGTTCATCAACCTTCATCTCAATGTGCTGCACTTGATGCTTAAGAGTTTTTTATCTATTCAAGAATTGACAAACTTCCTATTGTTTTTTCATATCACTATAGAGGATCCAAGCTACTATTGGGATGAAGAGGATAGTGCATCCTTAGATCACTCAAGTAGTGGGTCCTATGGTGGTATAGGGAGCTTCATAGCACAAATTGATTCTAAGTTAATTGGGGAAGGGGGGTCAATCACTTACACACATAAAAGATTATGAAATACGGGGGTATTCTTCAAAAGCCAAGTAATGAAAGGACCTGCAAATATATGGCTAGCTTGTCCTTCGGTAGCTTAGCTTCTAAAGAACAAAGCCATATAGACACCTAGATTTATCTAGCATTGCTTTGCTATATTGTACAAGTACAATATATCTCTTTCATTTATCACCCCATTGCTATATCTCCTTCTCACAATACTCCTTAATAGTGCATAATGAATGGTCCTAAGCATAGGATCTCTTAACTTAGAAGTAGTCAACCACCCTAGATCATATGTAAAACCACTAGAACTCAACCTCACCTATACTTAGTCATCACTCACTCCTCAAGGTGGCTTATAGGACAAATTCCTATACTCTTTAGACTACACAAAATTTTCCAAGTATGTCCTTAGTACAACTGATGTCCTGTTCATACGAACTGGGCCAAGGATAGACAAGGCCAGCCATTGGATGGGTTTGATCCTACCGAAGGAACGAAAGATAGATTAGGTTTAGTAAGGGTTTTAGCGAATCCATGAGCCACTTAACAAGATATGATGCACCAGCTAGATTCTATACAAACCTAAGACTTGCTAGATGTGATGCACCAGTCCGAGTGATAGGGTTGCCCGCCATAACCCTTGCTAAAGGGTTTGATAAGAGCTAGTAAGGGAGAGAGAGCTTTTCAAGAGAAAAGACTCAAAAGGGGTTTTTCATTAATCTTCTATCTATCTATGCATTGCTACAAAAGCAATTATTTATAGTATATCCTAAACTTTAGTGACAAAATTATAAATAATGTATAAAGCCTTAAATCTTAAAGAATTAAGCCCAAAAATAAAATAAAGACAAACATGTACAAAAATATAAAACCATACGTTTTATAGGGAGAAGTTGGCATGTGGTCATTCAGCATACCTTGGAGGTAGTCTCGTAGTGCTTGGTTGAGACATTAGAGAGGTCAGCCCATAATTGCCAAATTTTGAAGTCAGTCGGTAATAGTTTCTCTAGGGTGTACTAAGTGGATCCAACACTCGGTAAAAGTGATCTCTTGGCCACTAAGTCGACAATAGACTTTAGTCGAATGAGTCCAACTCTCAGAAACATGATACCTCGACCTATCGACAAGCATGATGCCGAGCAAGTGATTCATCAAGCATAGGTAAGGATCGGTTGTTGTCTCGGCATTATACTTCTCGACACTCTATCTGTAATAAAGTATTATTGGCTCGATAGATAGAATAAGTCGACAAGTAGATGATGTCAACTTTGGTAGTCTGTTTGGGTCGGTACCTCGAAGCTTATCATTTCCTCTCCCTTAAAGAAGTTTTGACTCGAAACTTGGTAATTGGTGGATTCAAATCCCACCGAGATCAAATACCAATCGAAAAAATTTAAATCGAAACATAATACACTACAGTTCTTGCAAAAAGGACATCACCAATAGATGCTCCCTCTACTCGTCATAGGCTTTATCAATCACACCTTTTGTCTCGGATCTCTCCCTCTACTCATCATGGATCCGATCAACTATACCTTAGTAGTCCCAGCGACTAATAATTATGTGAAGCAACACAATCTCAAGGTCATACAAAGAATTAGGCCTCGCAGATCTTATGTCGGTAGGATGTAAGATGGCTCTTCAATGGCAAGTGCTTCTACCTCTTTAAGGTCAGCTAGCTCGGACATCATGATCTCCTCATCAAGTGTAATCAGCATTCCCCTTGCTTCCTTGTAATTTGGCTCTTCCTTCTCTTTTCATCTACACATCTTAACTCTTTCCAATAGGAGAGTCCCCTAGGTTAACATGACAAATCCTCAGTATATGTACCCAGCACCTCGGCTCAAATTAACTCCAATCCACAGTTGATAATAGCTCATGGGTGTGATGCTATATTTGCTCATATCAGTGCCATGCAAACCTATCCAATGACTTGGATGTAAGATTCCAATATGAGGAAAGCAAACAAAGTAATTCGTGGGGCTACCATCTATGGCATTTGTAGTGGGCAATGGAATTAGTTTAGGAACATGGGGTTTTAACCACAATTCAGCTCGACCTTTTTCACCTCTACTATTCGTCTCTCCAGCAACCTTCACCTCTTCCTTTTCTCAGCCTTCCTTCTTGTTGGCTTTCACTATTTGAGTATTCCTTTGCTACTTCATTTCTTCTTTGAGCTGCTCAAGCTGACTAAGTATAACCCTTAGCTATTCCTGCACATCATAATGGTCAGTACCAATGGTGGATTCTTCTCTTAAGGTTAGTTGGATAGCTTCATTTAAGCTCCTTACTCTTGAGGGGTTAACACGTCGGGCAATCTCCAATCGCAACCCTCTTATGAATCGCGAGATAGTACATGAAGAGATTCATACAATTCACATCACCATAGTAGTGCTTCATACTCTTAGGCAAATTTTTAGATACTCATTTGTCCCTGCCTTAAGGTAGACAACTCGTCATAGAAGTCATCTCGATATGATGTAGGTACAAATTTTTCTCTCATAGTAAGTCTCATTGAGTTCCATGTAGAACTCACTCCTTTGAAGATCCTTCGCCTTAATTCATTCTTCCACCAAGTCCTGGCAAGACCTTGAAGTTGATCCTCTATGATATATTCCTTATCATGTTCAAGATACGAGTACTTTTCAAAGACTTTGTTGACTTGAAGTTCCCAATCCAAGTATTCGTTTAGGGGTCCATAGCCATCAAACATAGGTATTCTCGATCTTATATCTTCATAGTCATAGTCATAGCCATATTGTGCTCGATTGTCACAAGCCATGTTAAATGAAGTTATCACTTCAATAGACTAGCTCAATTCATAGCTCGAATCTAGAATTAGCTCACCTATCTAGTTTAAGTGGGTCGGATGCTTACACGACTCAACAGTTGAATAGGCAAACAACTCAACTTAGTAACCTTAGGGGTATGACAGTACGGTACTTTGCTTTTCTTTGGTACTTCGGATTGAAAGACCTTGACAAAGTTCAAATTTAGCACCACTATTCTTAAGAAATCATCTCGACAAACACAACAATACTTTTTCGACCACTATCGTAATACCAAAAGTAGGATAACACATTGAACAGCTTAAAGAAGTGATATCTCAATAAACAACCTAGATTGGAATTCCTAGCCTTTTTTTAATATATATATATATATTCAATATGGGACTAATGATGTAAAGGAATTACAATCTAAATTTTCACTAACCTACCCAATGGAAATTCAATTGAAGCCAAACTAATATCTAGTAAACAAATCCTCGATATCCTAAACAAACCCAGTAAGTTAGCACTTCCTCAAACACAAAATAGAATAAATACAATTACTAAAACTCTCGACCCTATCTAGAACCTCGAGCTCTAATACTAAGATGATATGGACCAGGTTAAGGACAAACAAGGCTGACCGTCAGGTGGGTCCGATCCTATCGAAGGAACAAAAGATAGAGTGGGTTTAGCGAGGGTTTTAGGGAATCCGTGAGCTATCTAATTAGATATGACGCACTAATCAGATTCTATATGGACTTAAGACCCACTAGATATAACGCACCGATCCGAGTAATAAGGTTGCCTACTATAATCCTTACTAAAGGGATTGATAAGAGTTGGTAAGGGAGAGAGAGCTTCTCAAGAGAAAAGACTTAAAAGGGGTTTTTCATTAATCTTTTGTTTGTCTATGCATTGCTATAAAAGCTGCTATTTATAGTGTGTCCTAAACCCTAGTGGCAAAACTATAAATAATGTATAAGGCCTTAAACCCTAAGGAATTAGGCCCATAAATAAAATAAAGACAAACATGTACAAAAATATAAAATTGTACATTTTATAGGGAGAAGTCAACATGTGATCATTCAGCATGCCTTGGAGGTAGTCATGTAATGCTTGACCGAGACACCAAAGAGGTCGGCCTATAATTGTCGAGTTTTGAAGTCAATTGGCAATAGTTTCTTCGACCTATGCCGAGTGGATCTAACCTTTGGTAACGTGATCTCTTGGCCATAAGTTGACGATAAAATTTAGCCGAGTGAATCCAATTCTCATAAACGTAATATCTTGACCTATTAGCAAGCTTGATACCGAGTAAGTAATTAGTCAGGCATGGGTGAGGATAGGTTGTAATCTCGGCCTTCTGCTTTTTGGCACTCTATCTATAAGACATAGGTCATTTGGCTTGGCAGGCAAAATGAGTTGGCAAGTAGATGAGCTTAGCCTTGGTAGTTGAGTTAGGTTGGTACCTTAAAGCTTATCACCTGTCAAAGGGTATGGTTACACTCTAACTATTGCATTAGAAATACATAGTATTCTAGGTCCCATTTTCTATTATATCAGTTACCAATGTCAGATTACTAAGGAATTATAAGGCAAGCTCTTTATAGGTCGACTCATTGATGATTAAAAGGTGATCCCATCCAAAACCTCCAAGTATTCTCTTACTTAAGCATCATAGCTTACTTAAGCTAATACCTCCCAACTAATAATGGAATTCAACTTAAACTCCGTCTTTGCAAGTTTGGCATATTGCTTTCTTTTCCAAGACTCCTTAAAGCTCAACAATAGGTTTGTAGAACTATAGCCTAAAGTGCTTTTATGAGCATCATGCTTATATCTCAACATGATTCTAAAATTAACAACACTAATGAATATTTCAATTTTATTGAAGAGAAATTGTTTTTCTAACATTTTGGTGCTATGAAAAAAAAATAATCACCAATCAATTCAAGCTATCAAAAGTTTTTGCATTGTAATGCTAACTTGTTGCTAATCATGGATTAGTGAATTTCTAGGATTAAATAACAATGAAACACTTTTCTAATTCACAATCTCTATTGACCACAACTTATAACATACTCAAATCGATTGTGTGGCAATTCAAACATGGGAAAAAATTTCAACAATCTAATCCATTCTACACATTTCACATATTTGTTTAAAAACAATCCTAAGTATATCATCATACTTCCCATTCTTTCTCAACATGCATCACAATCACCACTCTTCCTCTCTTCAATATTCACTTAGCATGTATTTTTAGTATGATTTCAAGTAAGTAAAGCATACACCAACATGTTTTGCCATGCCATCTTTCATTAATCATTCCTAAAAACAAAGATTTCTATACATGCAAGAATCATGTTTCCCTACCAAGCCTTAGATAATAATCCTATTTTTATCCAAATAAACTACAAATCTAGGAAACCAAACAAAGAATGATGAAATACTTGCCTTAATTTGTTTGTGCATAAGTAGGATCCATAAGGATTGTGGGGTTTGGGTGATCTTGTAGTGAGACAAAGTGCAAGAGAATGGAGTTTTAAAGAGAAAAGTTATGTGTAGAGTAAAAATGAAAGACTTTACCCATGGTTTTTAAATTCGTGGCATGACTATGGTCAAGGATCATGGTCATGGTGTTGATGTATTCCCTACCCTCTTCTGTGTTTTCTTAGTTTAGATGTGACTACAAGTAAGGATCATGGGCATCATCCTAGCCATAGTCCTCTTAGCCTAAGTTTCTTTTGTGAAGCTTCTTTTAAATTTAATTACAAGAGGATCATAGGCAAGTCCATAGGTATAGACTTTGGCCATGTTCTCCTCTAACTTTTGAATCTAAATTTGTTGAATTCCCTTACTTCTTATCCTGAAATTGCTTTGAAAAGATCTCAAAAATAATAGTGAATTAAAGCTTAAAATTAAATCAAAGCACAACTCAATTGCATCACAAACTTTATTTAACTACCATTATATAAAGGAAATTCCAATAACTGATTTGATAGAATCAAAGGGTTCAATGCAAGGGAAAGTAATAACTACATTCTAAACGACTTGATACTCCAATTGACTAAAACAAAACAAAAACAAAAACGAACAAAATAACAACTTAAATGAAACCAAATTTCGATTGCCTCCCAAGAGTGTTATTGTTTAACGTCATTAATTCGATGGTTGAATCCTTCCCTTAATTTGGTTTCAAACTCGTTGGTTTAGAGTTCAATTTAGTGTTTCTAAGCAAGCCTTCTTATTGCCTTTCTCTAACAGTTCTATCTAATTATCCAAGTTGACTCTTTAGATTCCTAAGTGACACTTTGGTGTTTTTGAGTGTTGCTTCTATAGCTTAGAAACAAATATTTGAGCTTTTCATGAACCTATTCAGCACTTCTTCTACATTAGGTTCTTGTACTGAGGTTACACATTTCTGTTTTGCTGCTACTACTAGCCTATCAAAGAGGAATTTAGGTGATTTCTCCAACTTAGATTGTAAGTATCTTAAAAGGAATATTTTGAGTCCTATTTGCAATAAAGTTAACATGTTCCACCTCAACCAATGGTTCGTCCTACACTACATTCATCGATTTCATCAACCCCTCAATTTTCTTACTTAGGCACTCAACCTAAGTTGTCAATGTAGTAATTGAATCCACTTTAAATTTTCTAATCACCTTAACCTTGTATCTCACATTATCCCACTATGAGGTGTTCATGGCTATGTTGTCGATCAGTTTTTAGGCCTAATATGGTGTCTTAGCACTCAGAGTGGCTTCAACTATGATATCAATCATTTGTCAAGTAAGATAATTGAGTCTATTATAAAATGTCTATATTTGCATCCATAAAGGTAACCCTTGATGCGTGCATCAATTTAGCAATTCCTTAGGCATAAGAAGAAATATAATTCCTATGCTTTGCCACCTTGGTAGGTGGAAAATATTTTCTAAATTACTTTTCAACTAATTTTTCCCAAATGGTGATGGATCCTCTAGGAAGTTATTTAAGCCATTGTATGGCCTTACCTCTTAGTGAAAATGTAAATAGCTTAAATTTCACAACATTGTCTATGACACCATTGATTTTGAATGTGTCACAAATCTCTAGAAAGCTTAAAATATTGTTGTTGGGATTTTTATCATAACCCTAAGGGGGGCTTATTAGGATTGTCTAAAATTTTCATATTACGTATGCACCTGTGATAAGAAAACTATCTTGTAAGTTAGAGATTGTAAGACTCTAAACGATTAGTCACTAAGGCTTTTAATTTTAATTAATTAACTTATTATAAAATATAAATTACTATAGATATTTGATATTCCACAATCTGTTAAAATCGCAGAGAATCGGTATCTCTTACCAAATAATAAGACAAAGTAATTCGATTTGATAAATTATAAGAATTACCAAATTATGCATAATTCTATTATATATATAAATTGTTTCTATACCAGCTATACACTATTCCATTAACCCTAATATTGCCGAACTTGTCTTCCATTTACACTCAATGCTCAAAATTCATCCAGTCCCAACTTAAATGAACCTACGAAAGAAACTATAGGAGAATGAGCAAACCACAGCTTAGTGAATTTGCTCTTCACCACTATTGTTAAAGCAAGTTATCAAACTTTATTAGCATACATGCAATCTACATACAAGCAAAATAAATGCATATGCAATGAATGCAAACAACACAACCATAGGAGTCTAGAATTATGAAAGGTGTAGATTTACATCATCTATACGTCGATTATCCTTCGTACTTACCTGTATAGAGCACCTTACCTTAATCGCATGAGGTTGCCTAAGGGTACCATCCCTCCAAACGACACTCGACTATTACCCTAGCTGAGAAATAGTAATCAATATAGGTAGACCCAAACTAAGGCCATCCATCAAACATATTTAAGGCCCTTCAGGCATATAAAGCGAGTCTTTTTAATATCAAAATACATCTAAGGCCCAATGGGTACAAATATGCAAGTCCTCTTGCAATTAATTCGAGATACTATGCTAGCTTGGCCTTAACGATAAGAATATCATTCACAAGCAACACAAGCTCTCATAAAAATCACACAAAATATATTTAAGATTGGAAAAATGTTTTCCAAATATATTTTTCGCAAAGCTAACACTCTCCATCAGTATACCAATTGGGTCATAAACATGCGACAAATATAACTAGTTATTTTAGTCGAATAGTTATATTTATCAATTTAAGAAACTGATCACACAGATGATAATACATAAAGCAATCAGTCATTTTACAAACAATCATTATCAACTAACAAGCAATATACAAACAATAAGTAGCAAGTAGATAGCAGATCATTAAAATTCCTTCACCTAAGTTAATGCTCACCCTTCAAGTCTTTGGAATTTCCAAATCTTGATGATCGAGTACCTAAAAGATAATAAAGCTTATAAGTACCTTAAAAAACTAGGTTCCTTTGTTAACTAAATATTTATCATTATTCACCTAGTTTCTTACTATAACCGTAGTATGATATAAACATAGTTTAACTTAAATCTTTTATCTATTTTTCACGGTTTATCTAAAATTTTCAATCACATATAACTTTTTCATTTTAATTTCAATTTTTATGAACTTATAGTACACATTTATCTTTTTTTAACATACTTTCTCGTAGCAAGGTCCGTTTTAGATGTTATGACTCACATTTTTCATGATGATTTAAAACTATTGTAGATTTTATCATTTTGACTTAAATAATTATAAATTATTATTTTAAGCTTTTCCTTAGAGATTTATGATTTAATAAATATCTAAATTTTATATTTTTGTCATTTTCTTATTTTTTTTAAGTCTATTTTATAACAATTTACTTATTTTACTATTTTTAAGGTTAAATACTTATTTAATATACATTTTGCTACTTTAGTAATTTCTTAACTATTTAATCATTTTCTTATTATTAATAATTACAAATTTAATTAAAATTATAAGATGCCGATGTGGCATCTTAAGGATGTTCAACATGTCACTTTGATGAATTTTTCATATTTTCCTATTTTGTAACTTTACTTAATATATATATATATCTATATCTAATATTATGTTTTATTAAATTTTATAAATTAATCCACTTTCCTTTCATAACCCCATGGCATAAATATATATATACATAATATATAGTTTTATTTAATAAACTAGTATTTTAGTATATTGTAATCATATGATTTAGACATACATGTATTTATACTATACTACTAGTATACGTATTGTTTTTATACTTATATATATATATATATATATATTCGTATACTTAGGTTTTCTTAGCTCATTTATGCATATGTACATACATAACTTTACAATATAAACCTAAATACACTATATATGCTATACGTGTATAAATTTACTATACATACATATATATATATAATCGGACACATACCCACACATATACATACACACACACACACACACACACACACATATGTAATTAATCATAAATTCTCATACATACTATATGCCCATAGACATATATATACTTATATCTCTTTATACCAAATTTTTTACACAATCCACTATAATATATATTTTTGTACGATTATATATTTAGATAGTTACATATATATATGTACACATATACATAAAAAAAAACCACTATACGTATAAATCATCATATGTACATGGAATTACAATATAAAATGGCGAAATACAAGTGATATTCTTTACATCATACCATAATACCTATCTCTAAAATACAAGAATTTCTATAAGATATATGCATGGAAAAGATTACAAGCATGCATATCTTACAAAATAAATTAAATACATAATACATACTACTCAACTACTTTCTTGATGACTTGAAAAGTTATAGGATCAAAATATCTTCCTTATATTCTTAGAGTTGTTGGAATGATTGAAAATAACAAAGATAAGTGTGAATAGTGGAGGAGAAAAGGTTTGGTTGAAGATGGGAGTTAGATTTGTGTTTTCTTAAGTTGGTTTTGAAAAAAAAAAAACAATTAACATAATTGATAGGTGATGGAGATTGCAATTGAGGCCACAAGAAGAAGAAAAGCAAAAGAAGTAAAAAAAAAAAAAAAACAAAGAAAGAAAATGATGGATAAGATTTGAGGATAATTGGATTTGACCACCCCCTTATCTTAATTTTAAACAACATATTTATCACGTATAGGAAAAAGAGAATGAAACAAGTGCAACCAAAAACATGATTTTAGAAAGCTAATGTAGAAGAAGGGGAAAAAAAAAGTGAAAGAAGAAAAAGGAAAAAGGCAAGAAAGAAAAAGAAAAAGTAATAGATTGATTTTTCCTAAATGTAAAGTTATAGAATTAATAATAATTAGGAAATAGTATTCATATTTTTATAAATTTTATTAATTAAATTGTTACCTTTTCTTACGTTTATAATATTTAGGAGTTATCTCAATTTGTTCATTAACGATTTTACGCAATTATGTATGTTAGTCAATAATCGTATTCGATTAAGGTTTTATTACTTTTGGGGTACATTAACATATTTTATAAGTCTAAGCTTATATTTTTAATGTACTTATCAAGTTTGAGTTCAATTTTTGGTATTTACGTGTACATAGAATTTAGGGTTTTTGTATGCAAATAAGGTTTTAGTTAAAATTTTTAGGGTATTTCTTACTCATGTTATATTCGAATTTAAAATTTTAATCAATTTTAAATTTATTGACTCTGTTGACGTAGGATAATTACTTATAATACTTAAATTGATTCGATACTCAAAAAGCTAAATTTGTGGAGTTAACATTCTTCCCCCCTTACAAAAAGTTTCATCCCTAAAACTTAACTATAATAATTCCTTAGTAAAACTCTTTTTATCTCTTAAATTCCATAGTTCATAGGTAGTCAACAAGCTTTTCACCAGCATTTAACACATACTTATAACATCATAACAAGTCAATATAACATATTTCATATACATAATTTTCTCATATTGATTACATCAAATTTCTTAGGGTTCCTTTATATGTCACCAGATTCCTTCTTAAGATGCTCACTTTTGATAGCATTCAAAGATACCATGATCATGCCTTCTATAGTTACTACACATTAAAACATTCTTCCTTTTAAAATACCATTTCGGTTTATATCTAATTTTTCTATAGTAAAAACACTTTCCTTTTAGTTGTAGGCAATCTTTTGTGTGATGATCTTGGTTGCACTTATAGCAACTTATTTGATGAGGCGTCTTTGTGATTGGTTTACTCATTTGCGATCCTAATACTTCAATGGGTCGCTTGCAACTCTTATTAGCATCATCCATTGGCTCCTTATTCGATTAAGAGGTTTCTTTGTTTTTCCCATTTTGTCCTTCTAAGAATTCTTTCCTTACATATTTTATCACTCTTGCTCTTTTAATCTCTTCATTGTAAGTCTTTAATTGAAATTGTTTCAACTTGGTTCAAGTTTCTTCATCCAATCCTACTAAAAACACTTAGATGCAAAATTGATCACTATGTCTTAATTCTGGGCAGGTAAGATGCATCAATCTCCTAAGTTCACATTCATATTCACCAATACTTTGATTTCCTCTTCGCACAAGCAATAAGTCTTCCTAAAGTTTCTTTTGTAAGCTTTCTGGAATGTATTCTTTTAAGAATTCCTCCTTAAAGTCATTCCAAGTGATAGGTCGAGACATAGCTCTATTCTTTAAGTCCCACCATATTCTTGCATCCTTATGTAGTATAAAAGTCCCATAGATTAGCTTTAAGTCCTCTAGAATCTAATATATTTCAAAGGATTACTCAATCCACAGCAACCAATCTTTTGTTTCAACTAGGTCATCAGGTTTATCTTCAAAGTATTTGTTGACCTTAATAAACTTAGAAAGTTTCACCTTATTTGGTTCCATTACTCCCAATATAGGAATCAAGATTAGATCGATAGTAATAACCCTATCAACATAATATTTTCTTAGGTCAGTATCATTTGATTAGCTCCTTTATTAGATCATCAAACATTTGTTTCAATCATTCTTTTGTTGCTATAACTTTCCATTTTTCTAAGTGTGATCACCTTTCGGTCACACTATTTTATGTTTACACATCATTCTCAATTCTACTTCCTTCTTGATATATTATGATTACAATTCATATAATATATAATCTATATAATCAATATTTAGATTCATAATCCTATTATAACAGTGTTTTTTTGAATCTCCACTCATATAATTCGATTCTCTAAATCTCTATTCAAATCGTTATTGCCATCTTCAAGAATCAAACCTCTAACTAAGATATCTAAGCTTCCAATTATATAATTGGAATATTCTAGTACACCCAATCTCCAATATGCACTTATCCTTAGTTACTCATTTAGAGATACGTACTTTTGCATTGTTTTAACAACTTACTTCTTATGATTCTTATACATTACAATTCTAAGATAATTATACCCTAAGACTTCATACAATCATCTGCTTCATATTATAATCATCTATCACAATAGGAAAAATTCACATCCTAGTAATATCACCTCATGTTCAGACTCATCAAACTATTCAACCACTACATTAAATTTACAATCAACTACTATAACATCGCTTTTAAATTCCACTTATACTATTGAATTCTCAATTCCAAATACTGTTGAGATATTCAAAGTTGATGAACTCTTAACAAATGCATTTCGAACTTTTAAGATGAAATTGAGGTATCTTTACACTCTAAATCTCTTGCAAAACTATTTCTTCTTAATTCAACATAATAAAAAATATCTCCTTTTATTCCCTTTTCAACACTTGTTACATATATTCTTGTTTCAACACTTCAAACTTATAGTTCCAACCCTTTTGAAATTTTACACATCAATAATGTCTAGATTAGGGAGGAATTTAACAATTAATAAATGAACATGCATAATCATAGACATAATATGTATAGGTGATACTAAATATAGTATATAATCTAGAAATCTAAGTCTTTTAGTTTTAAATCCTTAATCTACCCAAGTTCTACCTCATCTCACCATTTAGTAGGTTCTTCCCATCTCTAATAACCTCAAACTCTAATACCACTTTTGTCATGACCCTAAGTATAGCCTAATAGAATTGCCTAAAATTTTCATATCACAATATACCTATGATATGAAAATCATCTTACAAATCAGAGATTGCAAAACTCTAAATGATTAATCATTAAAGTTTTCAATTTTAATTAATTAACTTACTATAAAATATAAATTACTATAGATATCCGATATTCCATGGTCTATTAGAATCGTAGATAATCGGTATCTCTTACCAAATACTAAGATAGAGTAATTCGATTTGATAAATTATAAGAAATACCAAATTATTCATAATTCCATTATCTACATAAATTGTTTCTATACTAGCTATATACTATTCCATTAACCCTAACATTATCGAACTTATCTTCCATTTGCACTCAACGCTTGAAATTTATCCCAATACTAGCTTAAATGAACTTACCAAAAAAAGTATAGGGGAATGAGCAAATCATGACACAACGAGTTTGTTCCTTACCACCATCATTCAAGTAAGTTATTAAACATTATTAGCATACATGCAATCTATATACAAGCAAAATGAATGCATACATAGTGAATATAAGCAACATAACTAAAGGAGTCCAAAACTATGGAAGGTATAGATTTATGTCGTCTATGCATCAATTATCCTCCATACTTACTCGCATGGAGCCCCACATCTTAACTGCATGAGGCTACCTAGTGATACCATCTCTTTAGACGATACTCGACTATTACACTAATCAAGAAACAGCAATCAATATAGGAAGACCCTAACAAGGGCCATCTACTAAACATATCTAAGGCTCCTTAGGCATATAAAGCGAGTCCTCTCATTATCAAAATATATCTAAAGCCCCATAGGCATAAAAATGCGAGTCTTCTTGCAATTAATTGGAGATACTATGCTAGCTTTGCCTTAATGATGAGAATATCATTTATGGGCACTATGAACCTTTACAAAAATCACACAAAATATATTTAACATTGGAAAAACGTCTTCCAAAAATACTTGTCTAAAAAATCTGCAAAGTGAAAACTTTCCATCAATATACCAATTGGGTCATAGACATGTAACAAATATAACTAGTTATTTTACTCAAATAGTCATATTTACTAATTTAAGAAAGTGGTCATATAGATAATAACACATAAAACAATCAGCATCAACCAATAAGTAGCATACAAGCATCGACCAGATAGCAAATCATTAGAACTCCCTCACTTAAGTTAATACTCACTCTTCAAGCCTTTGAAATTTCCAAATCTCAATAATCAAGTATCTAAAAGATAATAAAGCTTATAAGTACTCTAAAAAACTAAGTTCCTCGATTAACTAAATATCTATCATTATTTGCCCAGTTTTCCATTATAAGCCCAGTTTGGTATAAATATAGTTTAACTTAAAATTTCTATCTATTTTTCTCAATTTATCTTAAATTTTCGATCGCATATAACTTTTTCATCTTAACTTCAATTTTTATGAACTTATAGTCGATTTTTGTCGTTTTTAGATATACTTTCTCACAGCGGGGTTTGTTTTGGACTTTGTGACCCACATATTTCATGATAATTTAAAAGAATTATGAATTTTATCATTTTAACTTAAATAATTATAAATTATTATTTTAAGCTTCTCCTTAGAGATGTAAGATTTAATAAATATCTAAATTTTATATTTTTGTAGTTTTCTTTTAAGTCTATTTAATAAAAATTTACTTATTTTGCTATTTTTAAGGTCAAATACTTATTTAATATACATTTTGCTACTTTAGTAATTTCTTAACTATTTAATTATTTTCTTATTATTAATAATTACGAATTTAATTAAAATTGTAAGATGCTAATGTAGCATCTTATGGATGTTCCATGTGTCACTTTCTTAAATTTTTCATATTTTCCAATTTCTCCTATTTTTTAACTTTACTTAATATTTATATATATATATATATATATCTATTATTATGTTTTATTAAATTTTATAAATTAATCCACTTTCCTTTCATAACCCCGCGACATAAATATATATATACATAATATATTACTTTATTTAATAAATTAGTATTTTAGTATATTGTAACCATACTATTTAGACATATACATGTATTTATACTACACTACTAGTATACATATTTTTTTTATACTTATATATATATATATATATATATTGATACACTTAGGTTTTCTTAACTCATTTATACATATGTACATATGTAACTTTACAACATAAACCTAAATACACTATATATACTATACGTATATACATTTACTATATATATATACATATATAACTGGATGCATACACATACACACACACATAGACATATATATATAATTAAACATAAATACTCATACATACTATATGTGCATAGACATATATATACTAATATCTCTTTATACAAAATGTTTTACACAATCCACTATAATATATATTTTTATGTGGTTATATATTTAGATAGTTTGTCATGACTTTAAGAGGGGCTTACTAGGGTGGCAAAAAATTTTCATATCATGTATGCACTCATGATACGAAAATTGCCTTACAAGTTACATATTATAAGACTCTAAACATTTAGTCATTAAAGTTTTCAATTTCTAATTTACTTAACTTACTATAAAATATGAGTGACTATAGATATCTAATATTCCACACTTCACTAAAATCATAGAGAATCAGTATCTCCTACCAAATATTAAGACAAGGTAAAACAACTTGATAATTTATAAGAGATACTATATTATACCTAATCCTATCATGTAAATATTCTCTACATAAATTGTTTTTGTACCATCTATATAAATTTCAGTTAAGTCTAATAATATCAAACCTATCTCTGGTTTGTACTTTGCTCTAAACTTTTTCCCTAATCCTTACTTAAAAAAACCTGCATAAGAAACTATAGGAGAATAAGCAAACTATAGCTCAAGGAGTTTGTTACTCACCACTACCGTTTAATCAAGTTATCAAACATTATTAGTACACATATAATCTATCTACAAGAAAATGAATGCATACTTAGTGAATGCAGGCAACACATCCATAGGAGTTTGGAAGTATGGAAGGTGTAGATTTACATCGTCTATACATCGATTATCCTCTGTACTTACCCTACAAAGCACTTCACCTTAATTACATAAGGCTACTTGTGTCACGACCCGAAGGGGCTAATCGTAGTAGTTGTCGTATACCGTACAAATGACTGTAGATTGAATTCCCTTACAATTGACAACCCTTTATGTGATACATAAGGCTACAGTTACAACTAACAACTAAGAGTTACGCAATCATGTACAATATCATTTCATGATAATAATAATAAGATAAAGAAATATAAAACATAATCTATTTATATAAGAATTTATAGATAAGAAGTTTAAAGCATTTCTTAACTCAAACTAGTATCATTTTATTTCGTAATTAGATTTATAATCTAAATAAACTATCATGAGTACACTCTGATTACGTCTTGCTCCCATAATAACCCCCTGATGAACAACTAGTCTTTGGCATGCGGTAGCTCGACTCTATGAATAACTCGGCTTACGAAAGAAGACTACAAGGGTATAAGCTAACTAGCTTAGTAAGATAATCCCCTCAACTATACCACAATCAAGTTATACATTAAATTGAATTCAATCAAATGAATGCATGTCAATTAGTATGCCAAACAAATACATATAGGTGACCAGGTACTGCATGCAACATAGATTTAATACCCTCCAAAGTCAAGGTTGGAAATACATCAGCATAGTCAGATCCGGGTATTATACTAGAACTTATCTTATGATGAAACTCCACGTTTCATATTTAAAAATGTAATGGTATATTCATTATCAGTTTTATCAAAAACTAGTTCTACATATGATTGTGAGTAGGTTTACGCAGCCCTCACTCACTCCTAAACAAAGGCCTCTAGACTGGATCTTTAACCAAGCGGTTGATGCCTCCAACGCCTAGTAATCCCATGAGCTAAGGTAAGGTCATATCACACGTGTACACCATACAAAATCTATAACAATCCAATAATCAACCTATGTATGTCCTCTCGCTACCTCTGTGTAATGTGAATACCAAAATTAGTTATGCAGTGTATGGTTATACGTGTTTCAAGTTAATTTTTTTCTAATCAAGAAAAATTAGGTCTTATTATTCAGTGATCAACAAGGTCACAAACAATCAGTTCCTAGCGAATCTACTATGCAACAATCAATATGTTATCGTACTTTAAAGTAAATTCACTATTAATAACAATTATCATACACAAGCATAACCCATCCCATGCAACATTCAATTATTAAGCATAATTTATATTCACTAATTACAAACACAAGCAAGCATGGGATCATTACGAAAGACTTACTCAGCCATGATTGACTCAAGGGTCGTAATAATCTAATGGTAACTCTTGGTCAAGGTCGAGATTACTTGAGAATAAGGAATATAGAAAATTGTAAGTTTAGAAATTTAAAGCTAAACTAGTACCGTAATTTGTAATGTTTACTTTACTTAGTTATGTGAAGTTATCGATTCAAGTTTTTTATCGAATCGCGTATAATTTTTTCGTTTTAACTCAGATCGTTATGAACTTTTAATCTATTTTGATCATTTTCGAGCGTTTTTTCTTTTAGCAAGGTCCGTTTTAGATGTTGTGACCCACAGTTCAAATTGTGATATAAAAATATCACAAAATTTATTATTTTAATTTAAAAAGTTATAAAATATTAATTTTAGCTTTTTCTTAGTATATTTATTATTTAAATTACATAATTTATAATTTTATTATTTTAAGTTTATTTTACCTTAGTTATTTATTTTTACCTATTTTTGAGATTTTAGACTTGTTAATTTATTATTATTTTTTTTTCTAATTTATTATTTTCTAATATTTCATGATATACATATATATATATAAATACTTATATAACTATATATACAAAATTTCTTGTAAAATGAAAATACTAGATATAAATTTACATACATATACCTATTATTACACTTGTATACATATATATTAAAGACTAGGTTTATATATATATATATATATATATATATACACATATTCACGTCACATATATATATACATATATATATTTATTTATTTTATTATTGTTTTTTTTTTCTCTTTCATGTACATGCATATGTATATATCTAATAGTGAAATTTCTAAATACCTATTATAGGTAGTTTTATTTATACATACATGTACATACATATACCATATATTTTACATAATAATGTATTTATACGTGTCTACATACGTATATTTATACACACATAAGAGATGCATATATATTTGTTTATCTACCCATACATCTATTTATGTACATGTAATGAAACATTTAGTAAAATACAACAAAATACTTAATATATACATGCACATACCATATAATATCCATATATACAACTAAAATAAATATACTTACCTAAATATGTTGGTATGATCCTTAATTTTCTTCTTCCTTTTCTCTTCCTCCTTCTTTTTCTTCTTAGTTTTCTTTTGTTCTTGAGCTTTGTTTTGCTTTTGTTTTATTTTACTTTGCTTTTCTTTTCTTTTGTTTTTTTTTTTCCCACTTATACTTTCGGTTTCATGTTTCCAATTTTTTTTTTGGGATGTGAATTAGTAGAAGGAAGCAAGTAAAATAAAAAAAAAAATACAAGATCATTATCTAATTAGATTAGGCATTAAATTAGATATGACACTTACTTTATTAATTTGTACTTTCTCCCTTAATTGTTTGACACTTGTAATTAAAATTTACACATGTGGGCTGCTGCATTTGCAGCTGTAAATCACGTGGGAAAAGGAAAAAAATAGAAGAGGAAAAGAAAAGAAGGAAAAAGAAAGAAAGGAAAATAGAAAAAAATGGAAGAAAAAGGAAATTAGAAATAATTATATGTAATTTTTCTAAATATAAAAATCATAAAAATAATAACTATAAATTAATTTTGGAATTTTATGAAAATTTATCAATTTAATTGGTACTCATTACAATTATAATCTTTTACAAGTTATTTTAACGATTTCATTAAAAGTTTTACGTGATTTAGTCGATAATTGCAATCGACTACAATTATATCACTATTGAGTGATATTTAATTATTTTATAGGCTTGAAGTTATAGTTTTAAGGTTTTTATCAAGTTCGGGTTCAATTTCAGGTAATTGTGCATATTTTGGATTTAGGGTTTTGATCAATTTCTAGGGTTTTTATTATCAGTGTTATATTCGATTTATTAAATTTCATAAACTTTTATTGTTACTAGCTTTATCGACTCATGACACAGTTTAGAACACTCGAATTTAAATTAGGGTTCAGACTACTGATTTTCTAGGGTTTACAACTTGAGGGCACTACCCCTATAGATGACAATTGACTATTATCCTAACCAAGAACAGCAATCAATAGGTGGACCCCAACTTGGGCTTATCTACCAAACATATCCAAAGCCCCTCGAGCACATAAAGCGAGTCTTTCTGCTATCAAAATATATCCAAGGCCCTACGGGCATAACTATGCAAGTTCTCTTGCAGTCAATTGGAGATACTATGTTAGCTTTCTTTTAACAATAAAAATATCATTTACGAGCACTAGGAGCCCTCACAGAAGTCATACAAAATATACTTAAGATTGGAAACAAAAATGTTTTCGCAAAATACTTTTCTCAAAAATCTATAAAACTAGTACTCTCCATCAGTACACCAATTAGATCATAGATATGAGACAAATATAACTAGTTATTTTAGTCGAATAGTTATATTTACCTATTTAAGAAAGTGACCATATGGATGATAACACACAAAGTAATCAATCATTCAACAAACAATCAATATCAACCAAGTATGGTATAAACATAGTTTAACTTAAATCTTTTACTTACCTTTCTTAGTTTAATGCTTACTCTCTAATCTTTGGAATTTCTAATTCTTGATAATTGAGTACCTAAAAGATAAATAAATCTATAAGTATTCTGAAAAACTAAGTTTTTCGATTAACTAAATATCTATTATTATTTACTTAGTTTCCCACTATAACTCAAGTATGGTATAAACATAGTTAAACTTAAATCTTTTACTTACTTTTCCTAGTTTATCTTAAATTTTCAATCTTGTACAAGTTTTTCATTTTAACTTTGATTTTTATGAATTTATAGTCGTTTTCTGTCGTTTTTTATCATACTTTAGCATAATGGGGTTCATTTTGGACGTTATAACTTGTATTTTCTATTAAGATGTAAAAATATTAGAAAATTCATCATTTCAACTTAAATAATTATAAATTATTATTTTAAGTTTTTCTTTGCATATTTATGTTTTAATAAATATCTAATTCTTATATTTTATAATTTTCTTATTTTTGAGTTTATTTTATCATAATTTCAATAGTTCACCATTTTCAAGGCTTAAAAATTATTTATTTTATTTTTATCTATTTTAATAATTTCCTAATAAATTAATTACTTTATTATTATTTTTAATTACGATTTTTAATTAAAATTAATTATATACTGACGTGGCAACATGATAAGTGCTACATCTCATTTTCGTAATTTACATATTTTTTAATATTTTTCCTATTTTTTTACTTTTTTGTAATATGTATATAATTATATTCCTTATTATATTTTATTAAATTTTTGCAAATTAATTATTCTATTTCCTTTATAACTCACGACACATGTTTATGTATATGTATTACCTTACTTTCCTTATTAATTTATTATTATAGTATATTATACATGTATTATCTAAGTATACCCGTATGTTGATTAATACTATACTATTAATATACGTATTTGTATACTTATGTAATATAATAATATGATCATAAATATACTACATATATTATACATATGTACATATATACAATATCTATATATATATATCTATGTGTATTTTTTATATTTTATTCATACATACATATACAACCATAATTACATATATATATATCTATTGAAATTACTTAATATATATTTATATATCCTATCATATGCAAATATATATATGTGCATATATACCAATCTCTTATAATCAATATTTTGCAAAATCGATTATAACATGTATATGCATATGAATATGCTTTTGTGAAATACAAACCTTGCATATAATTCTATTACATGATCCTATATTACATAAAAGTTTTACCAACTACTTATATATACAAAAAAATACATGAAACTAATTAATACAAAATAATTATACTACACATACTACTTATCTATTTCCCTTAGTATTGTAATGGATAATAGATGACAAAGCTTCTTCTTCTTCTTGATTTATTTGATAACTTTTGAAAACAAAAGGAATTAAAAAAAAAAAGAATTGATGGAGGCTTCACGGGGTGAGACAAGAAAGAGATGTGTGGGGATTTTTTGTTTTTGTGCTTTGAAATGGACAAAATAAGAAGTGTGTGTATGCTTATCTTATTAGCTTTGTTTTACACTCATCATTAACACATGTTAAAAAAATTTCACTACATAAGTAGTAGTAAGGAACTTCTAGAAGTTGGAACATGGCAACTTGGAGGAGAAAAAAAATAGGAAAAGAAAAAAGAAAGAGGAAAAGAAGAACAAGGAAAGTGAAAATAAAAATGATATGCTTTTCTAAATATAAAAATTGTAAATTTAGTAATTATAAATAATATTGAAATTTTATAAAATTTATTCATTAAATTTTTACCCGTTACATTTATAATATTTAAGAGTTATCTCCACACGTTTGTTAATAATTTTACGTAGTTATGTGTATTAGTTAATAATTGTATTGGACTAGGGTTTTATTACTATTGGGTTATATTTATTCATTTTATAAACTTATAGTTATAGTTTTGGGTTTTTATCAAGTTCGAATTCAATTCCAAGCATTTACTTGTGCATAAGGTTTAAGGTTTTTATATGTGATTTAGGTTTTGATTGAAATTTTAGGGTTTTTATTACTTATAATATCTTCAAATTTATAATTTAATAAAATTTTTATTTTACTTGGCCTTATTGACTTGTGAGATTATCTACAGTACTACAGTTTAATTTTATTCTTAAATAGCTAAATTTACTGGGATTACATAGTTACATATATATATACACATATACATAAAAAAAATACTACTATACATATAAATCATCATATGTACATGGAATTACAATATAAAATAGTGAAATACAAGTGATATTCTTTACATCATACCATAATATCTATCTCTAAAATACAAGAATTTCTACAAGATATTTGTGTGGCAAAGATTACAAGCACGCTTATATTATAAAATAAATTAAATGCATAATACATACTACTCAACTAATTTCTTGATGACTTGAAAAGTTATAGGATCAACATCTCTTCCTTCTCTTCTTAGAGTTATTGGAATGATTAAAAAAAAAAACAAAGATAAGTGTGAATAGTGGAGGAGAAAAGCTTTGGTTGAAGATGGGAGTTATATTTGTGTTTTCTTAAGTTGGTTTTGAAAAAAAAAAAAAAAAACAAATGACACAATTGATTGGTGATGGAGATTGCAACTAAGGCCAGAAGAAGAAGAAAAGCAAAGGAAGTAAAAAAAAAGAAGAAGATGAAGAAAATGATGGATAAGATTTGACGATAATTGGATTTGACATCCCCCTTATCTTAACTTTAAACAATATATTTATCACATGTAGGAAAAAGAGAATGAAACAAGTGCAACCAAAAACATGATTCTGGAAAGCCATGTAGAAGAAGGGAAAAAAAAAAAAGTGAAAGAAGAAAAAAGGAACAAAAGAAAAAGGAAAAAGGCAAGAAAGAAAAAGAAAAAGTAATAGATTGATTTTTCTTAAATGTAGAGTTGTAGAATTAACAATAATTAGGAAATAGTATTCATATTTTTATAAATTTTATTAATTAAATTGTTACCTTTTTTACGTTTATAATATTTAGAAATTATCTCAACTTGTTTATTAACAATTTTACGCAATTATATATGTTGGTTGATAATCGTATTCGATTAAGGTTTTATTACTTTTAAGGTACATTTACACATTTTATAAGTCTAAGTTTATAGTTTTAAAGTACTTGTCAAGTTCGAGTTCAATTTCCATTATTTATGTGTATATAGGGTTTAAGGTTTTTATACGCGAATAAGGTTTCGATTAAAATTTTTAGGGTGTTTCTTACTCGTGTTATGTTCGAATTTAAAATTTTAATCAGTTTTAAATTTATTGACTCCGTTGACTTAAAATAATTACCTATAATACTTAAATTGATTTGATACCCAAAAAGCTAAATTTACGGGATTTACAATTTTCATTTGCCAATCCATCAAATTAGATGAACTACTGCACTATGTAGATTACATTTGGTTAGATCTAGAAATTTGTTGCTTGTACGACTAGTCTAATGATGCTAGATTCTACTCTAGTCACCTTAGTCTTAGTAAATTCCATTAGGGTTTTGTTGGCTCCATTATTGTTCACTACCATATTTTCAAGTTCTTATTCTTCTTCTTAAGCTTTTTCTGATTCTTTCTTATGTTGGAGTGGTGAACCTTGATTAATAAGATCTACTGCTTTAGAACTCTTCTATGAAGGTAGTGAGAAGCTCTTTTGATTTTTGAATCAAATTCCATAAGACACTTATCGCTAAACTTGGTCATAAACTGAAATAATTTAGAAATTAGAAACCAAGTAATAAGGGAAAATATCAAAATAAACTAAAGGAAGGATTTATTACAAATATGTTAAAATAATTGGAAAAATTAGGGTTTTACTAAAATCCTAATTAGTTTACTCTTGCCTTTTCTTGCAATGGCGCCAAAGGCTTGGCACATACAAACTAAGTGGTATTAAGTAAGTGTACATAGTCAAGTTATAGTATCGAAATCAGATTTGATTATGAGCAGCAATCCTACAAGGAACCACAAATGTCAGTAAAACCTAATTAATTAGTAATTTTTTCCCTATAATTTCCCATTTATCTAACTTTTACAATTAAGAGCTTAATTGAATAATTAGTAGAATAAAGAACAATAATAAAATAAAGATGAACGAATAAAAATAATAACAATTAAAATAAAAATAATAATAAAATAATTAATAAAACTTAAGAAGAAAATATATTCCTTAGTAGATCTTGCATTATTTACTACTTAGTTCTAAGTGATTATTCAATCTTAATTGTAGTATTAGACTATGGAGATTCCTATAATGAACTAATTGAACTTACACCTCTAATTGATTTGTAATTCAGAGTATGCTTTTATCCAAATTGCTTTTACAATAAGGTATCTCAAGATTGCATGAAACCCTTGAATCCTACTATTAAGTTATCCTAATCCCAAAAAACAAAACTACTAAACATTTTAGTTAGTTAGTTTTTTCTAATTGTATCAGTAAGTTGTAATATAGGAAATTGCAAACTTTATAGTAGACTCATGCATTAACTCAATCACCAATAAAGTTGAATTCCAAAACAATATAAATCAATACAATTGGTTCTCAATATGCAAATATCATAGATTAAAACGCAAAATAGTGATAAAAATATCACGAGTCACATTAAAAATCTAGGTTCAATAACAATTAACTAAGAGTAATTAAAATAATGATATAATGAAAGAAAAATAATGAGAAAATAGAGAAACCCTTGTTATTTTACCCTACTAACTCTTCCCTAAAGGGGCTCTCTCTACACATCCACACCTAGACATCTATTCATAAGAATTAAACCTACATTTATAAAATAAAATAAAAAAAAACTTTTTAAAAATAGAAGATTCATAAATTATAGAACCATGGCTAAGAGATCCATGGCTAAGGAATACAGCTACAATCTTCACCTGTAGCCCTCTTTAGTCTTCATTTTTAGCTTGAAATTCCTTCACCTTAATTCCTAAATTGATGCTCTTCATCAATTAAGCACTAAATCTTGATTAAAACCTTCAAAAATTCATTGAATGCTTCCAAAATCCCTACAAGTGAAATCCAAACTAATTAAGCTCTGAATTGCTATAAAATTAACTTGATTAATATACAAAATTACCCAAAATGATCCTGAAACTAAATCTATCTTCTTAGTATGCTAAATGAGTGATATATAGTAAGCATCCATAGTATGCCAAAAACTAAATCTATCTTCTTAATTGTAAACCTTAAAAGAAAAAGTGAAAAGAGGGTAAAGCAAACATGCATGGAAGAATATGTAAAGAGAAAAGCAAGAGAGAAAGTGAGTAAGCATACCTAATTTTTGAAACAATAAAATCATTAAAAGCTTAGGAATTTAGAGGGGTTGCTATAACCTAAGAGAACTGGCATTTTAAAATCAAAACAATAAGGAATATATAGTAAACATCAAGAAGAACATACCTTGTTTGAGATGCAACAAATGATGCATAAAGGAGGGGAATCACAATTTGGAACTCGGTTGAGGATCATGTGTGTGATCCTCAACCGAGTTCCAAATTGTGATTCCCCTCCTTGCTTATGATTTTCTTAGCCATTTTTTTTTTACTTATTTTCTAAAGAGGATCACACCTAAGTTTAGGGGCATGATTCCCACTCATGTTCCTCTTAGCCTTTTTTGTTAATCAATTCCTCATAGATTCTCTTTGGATCTTGCCAAAGCTTATTTCATAATGCATTGGAAAAATTAATTTCAAGCTATTAACTTAAAAAATATGTAAGTAGTTTTTTTTTTTTTTTAATGCAATGAAGATAAAAACTGTTGTTGGTGAATTTTAGGATCAAGGAAAATCCTGCAAAAGAGAATGAAATGCTTGGTACTAGGGTAAGTCCGGTGCGGCCACTTTGATGCCTAAGTTGGTAGGATGACTTTGTTTAAAAAGCATGTGAGTGAAGTGTTAGAGAGCTCTTACATAATTTCTTTCCAATATTTATAGGTGGTTGTAGTATCTAAGGTAGTTATCAGAATATCTGTTAAGACACGTGGAAGCTTTTTGATTTGATATCTCTCTTAATATGTAGAGAGAGCAAGCAGTTATGTAATATAACCATGTTTATAATAACCATTCACACTATGGACTTGAATTCAAACCAAGAATGGATTTTTTCTACTCGGTAGAAATGCTTTGTCATCTATCGAGTGTCATGCCAAAAGATTCGATTACTCATCATATCGATGGTTGAATAAACGAGTATATCAGATGAGCAAAAACTGACTATCAACAAAAACTAAATAACCAAAATTGCATAGACACTAAAAAATTTAGTTTGAATTGCATCCTTTAGGATCCCATGGGAAGCTATCCCATTTCCATAATGCTAAAGAAGATAGGGGAACATCTTTTCTCATCAACCTATCATTCCTTTTTGGTTCAATTCCCTTACAATTTCCCATAGTAAGTTTAGAAATAGGAGAAATGTTTATAAGAAGTGCTAGCTCAAATTCATTAACTTGTCCTAGAATTTCTAAGTACTCCATTTCTAGCTCTACTTTTCCTGCAAAGGGTTTTGAATCAAAAGAAAAAGAAGGCTTAGAAACATTTAAATCAAGTTATAGCTTAGCTTGATATGCCATGCCGAGAACTGATGAGGGTCATAATATCAGAGTTAGTTAAGGCTTACAAAAAGCATGAAAATGAAAATGAAGATAACAAACACATAGACAAAGAGAAACAAGTAGACCATGAACATTCATGAGGATATTATACACCAAAGGATTTCTATGGACTCGCAAGCTAACTCGATATAACACATGAGTAGCTTAGTGAAGTCACTCTCTACTTAACCTTGCTCAAGTGTAAGTATAAGAGTTGTGAAAGCATGTAAATAGCTCACATAAAGGACAATTTAGTATATTTAAGATAATATGATGAAAAGTTGTTGTAGCTATATCCTAAGAGGGTATTTATACTTGAAATACTAGGGCTACTTTTTTATTCATGGAAAAGACAAAAGGGTATTGTCGTAAATAAGCAAAATACAAGAAATGGATAAGGGGGCAAAAGAAAATACACTAATAGAAGCTTCAGGTGGTAGATTTGATCTCATAAAGGATGGGAACACACAGTAGGCAACCATTAGAGAAGCCTTTAAGGAAGCTGACAAAATAGTATGATCGAATTAAGTGGATTCCAAGCTAAGTTACAGGCACTACTAGATTAGGTCGGCTTGGATAGGACCTCCTAAAGTTGCATTCACAACATTAGCTCCTTTCTAAAATAGTGGAATCATTATACAACTAATTGATCAAGCTAGTAAATTTTGATAAAAACTTGTCAAAGCCGTGAAAACTTTGGTAAGTGTACTGGTTGGTTAGTAGTATAGGGTAAGCTCTAAGGTCGTATGTCCCAAGGAAATGGTGTGCTACCCCTTAGTCATTTTAGTACTATTCATATCTAGGCAAGCCAAATAAAATTTGATTCTTTTATTTAACAAAACTCTATAACTAGCTTAATGTGAATAAACAAGAGATTCTAACACCAAAAGGGATAAAAAAAAAATATGATTTTTATTAGATTATACCTAAGAACAATTCCTAATCTAACAAAGCATAGGATTCTAACACTCCAATGATTACAATTAAGAATCAAGTAAATGAATTAACAAGAGACATGATGTTTAAGTTCTTTTATTGTTCATGTGCACATAGATTAAAGATTGATTCCAAAAGTGAAATATTAATGGAATCAACAAGTATCAGCAATTAATTCAAGTTAAACAAGCATGGAAACAACTAGAAATCATGCTTCACACATAATCCTAATGTGCACAAATTCCTTTGCAAGTGAAATAAATATTCAATGCTTAAAACCCATAATCCATGTAATATACAATCACAACAAACAACATAAACACCAAATATTAATCTATTAAAATTTAAAAAATCATAATCTTCATGAATATAACAGGATTACGAAGTTAAAAAACATCCTAAAAGGACAAGAAATCAAGTGAAGAGAGAAATCACCTAATAAGAGGAATTTCAATATCCAATATGTGTTTGAATACTATTTTTCTTACATCTTGAGGTTAGAATCCACAAAAAGTAACTTAATTTAAGCTAAATCTAGATTAAAATAACCTTGAAAAGTGAAACCCTAAAAACCCTAGTGAGAGAAGAAGAAAGGAATTTGAAAAAGGGATTTGCAGCTTTTTATATCAAAAAGGTAATGTCTTGTTGGCTTGACGATAGCCTTTTATACTCAATTTTTTGTGATACTTCAAAACTTTTTGTTCCAAACGCCAACTTGATGGTGGTTACTAGATACCTACGAAGAGTCACAACTTGTATTGCTATCATAATAGTAGTTCTTACTTCATGTCTTCATCTTTTGTTTCCCTACTTGCAAGAACAAGTATAAAGAGCTTAAATTCTTCAAATAAACATAACTTTAAATACTAAAACACAAAAATATAAATTACACTTGTGTTGAAAAATCATATGTGATTTTAATGAAAATTCATAAATGTTGGCTCAAAAGTCTATTATATCACAAACAATTGTAACAAAAATCCTTTAGATAAGTATGTAGTTCCATACACTTATCAGTACCCTTAATTGTAGAACTTGCTTGTGCTCAAGCAAGCTTAAACCACTCATAGATAAATGGGTAAAAGATGGATTCTCTAATCTTTGGTTGTTAACTCTATCCTTGGTTTACATGCATTGAGTTATGTGTTTTTCAAGTTAGCCTTAATAAGCAATTAATGATCCATAAAGGTTAATGTAAATGATTTAGTGTGCCTAATTACATAACCAAGAGAATTAATTGATTAATCTATGGGTTATAAAGCTAAGCTTTTTATTTAACTCAAAATTAGATAACTTGAGATCAAGTAAGTTGTTAGAAAGGAAGAGGAAGGCCCATGCAATTTATAGATTGATCAACATGTATATGGCCCTAATCATTCCCTTAAGCCAACCATAATTTAGAAAAGGTGGAAAAATTGAGTTTCTCTTTACTTGGATCTCCTCAAAATTTTCAATTTTCTTTCTTATGGCTAATTTTCACTCATGTATCTTAAACTTTTGTTTAAGAGAGCTCTTTATTCCTCATGTTTTCCCTAAGTGAACAATAGGGACTTATGAACCTATTACAGAATTCATCATTCCAGAGGATGTACCAAGCACTTATTGGGCGCTACCTATGCTCTCTCTTTTTTTTGTTCTATTTTTCTTTTTGGTAAGGTTTTATCCCCAACTTTTGAATTTTAGCAAATTTTCATTCTTTTTCTATTGGAAAGTTCCTTTCAAGACCAAAATAATTTCAACATCTTCTTTAACACTATACTTAGCCACTTGGAAATTCAAAGGGAAAGATACATGGAAATCAATTTTCTAAACAGTAAGTGCCTAGTTCTAACTAGTGGCATCATCTTATTCTCAGCTTATGAATCTAAAGTTAAATACAAAGGGTAACTAATCAAATCCAAAGATTTTGTCCATTAATTCTAAAGTAATGTAAAAAGTTCACTTCATTTGATCGCCTCTAAATAGAGCTACCAAGTCTTACAATTTAAAATCTTATATTTTATCCTTTACTCGGTTAAATAGGCAAGTGTACCTATCGTTTGTTAGTATAGATAAGTATATGGTTCTCTCCACTAGAAACATATTTAAACATTAGTACCAATTATTCTTCCTATTAACTAGCGAATCGAATGATCAATCAAAGTAATTAAACTAATTTCTACAACTAAACTATACTAATTCTACAATTATACTAAGAAAACACAACAAACAAGATTATAACACAAAAGCAACAAATTACAAAGCAGGTTTACTCCATCATATGAACATGAATGATAAACTATACATCCTAACAATTACTCATCTGTAGGAATTCTCTATTCATGAGTATTCTTTTTAGAATTATATAATTCTAATCCCAATTGTGTTCCTTAGAATCTCTTTTAAAGGAATGGGTAAGTGAAGATTGCATGAAAATTTGCTAATATCCTTGAATTCCATAAAACATGCAACAAACTTCCTAACAATATTTCTATTAATAGGAGTAGTTCGTTCTAGTGACTAAGATATACTCAATCGAATTGTTTCTCAATGTACTCCATTGAGATCTACTGCAAGATTGTGTCATGCACTACACTATCTCAACTTGTATGAAGTTCTCATCACCAAAAATTCGTAATTATTAGGTTAAAAAACAAATCAAAGTACGTTTATATTAAAATGATTTTGTAAACCCTAAATTATTACTCGCACATGATAGAAAAAGATTAAACATAGAGAAATAGGAAAAATGAAATAAAACATAACATGAGAGAAGAGGCAAGAAGGAAGCCCTTTTTTGATTAACTTGAAGAATCTTGATATAACAATACATAAGCATTGGATTCTTCACAATTCTCTCAAATTTGGCAAAAAATGATACACAAACTCACGTTTGCAATATAACTACACAAAGAACATGAAGAAGAAATAAAATGGTGTTGATTATCATAATCTAATGTAACTCTCCTTTTTGTCTAAAAGTTGCTATATATTTATACTCGTCTCGTTAAAGGGCTCAAAATATACCACTTCAAGACACCTCTTCGTGTTAAGACTTGTTCCATGCACCAGTTCGTGTGAAAAAGTTAAAGAAGAATAATTGTGTTTACTCTCATCATGCTAATGACTTAGGGGGTGATAGTCTCAGAAAATAAGAATCTATACTAATCACGGCCATGACCATTGACATGAACTCTTCGTCGTAGACATGTTATCACGACTCGAGGGGGTTAGTTATGGTAGTTACCGTATACTGTACAAAAGACTATAGATTGAATTTTCTTACAATCAATGACCTTTTATACGATATATAAGGCTACAGCTACAACTATAACTACAACTAACAATTAAGAGTTATGTAGGTGTAAGCAATATCATTTCATGATAATAATAACAAAATAAGGAAATATAAAACACAATCTATTTATATAATAATTTACAGATAAGAAATCTAAAGCACTTCTTTAGCACTTCTTAACTTAAACTAGTATCATTTTATTACATAATCAGATCTCTAATCTAGATAAACTATCATGAGTACACTTTGATCACGTCTTGCTCCTACAACTACCCCCTAATGAACAACTAACCTCGGGCATGTGGCGGGCCGACTCCATGAACAACTTAGCCTACAAAAAAAGACTATAAGGGTATAAGCTAATTGACTTAGTGAGATAATCCCCTCAACCATACCACAATCAATTTATACATTAAATTAAATTCAATCAAATGAATGTATGTCAATCAGTATGTTAAACAAATATAAGCAGGTGACAAGGTACTGTATGCAATTTAGATTTAACGCCCTCCAAAGTTAGGGTTGGAGATACATCGACACAGTCAGATTTGGGTATCATACTAGAACTTATTTCATAACAAAACTCCACGTTTTGTATTTAAAATGTAATAGTATATCCATTCTCAACTTTATCAAAAACAAGTTCTATATATGCTTGTGAGTAAGTTCATGCATCCTTCATTCACCCTTAAATGGGGGCCTCTGGACTCGACCCTTAGCTAGGCGATTAGCGCCTCTAATGCCTAGTAATCTCATGGGCCAGGGTAAGATCATATCACACGTCTGCACCATACGAAATGTCATGACCTGAAGGGGCTAGTCGTGGCAGTCGCCATATATTGTACAAAGGATTGCAGATTGAATTCCTTACAATCGACAACCCTTTTATATGTTACACAAGACTACAGCTACAACTATAGTTATCTAGAGTGCGTAAGCATAAGTAATATCATTTCATGATTAATAATAAATTATAGAAACATAACACATAATCTATTTATATAAGAATTTATAGATAAGAAATCTAAATCATGTCTTAAGTCAAATTAGTATTACTCGATTACATAATCAACTATATAAACTATCAGAAGTACTCTCTGATCACGTCTATCTCTCACATTGACCTCGTGTAGAACACTAACCTGGGGCATGCGACAGCCCAACTCCACAAATAACTTGGCCTACAAAAGAAGACTATAAAGATATAAGCTAACTAGCTTAGTAAGATAATTCCCTCAACCATACAGCAATCAAGTTATGCAATAATTAAGTTTAATCAAATGAATGCATGACAATCAGTATGCCAAACAAATACATGCAGGTGACTAGGTACTGCATGCAACTTAGATTTAACGCCTTCTGAAGTCAGGGTTGGAGATACATTGGTACAGTCAAATCTGGATATTATATTAGAACTTATCTCATAACGAAATTCAGCGTTTTGTATTTAAAATGTAATGGTATATCCATTATCAGTTTTATCAAAAACGAGTTATACATATGATTGTGAGTAGGTTCACGTGGCCCATACTCACCCCTAAATGAAGGCCTCTGGACTCGACTCTTAGCTAAGCGGTTGACGCCTCCAACGCCTAGTAATCTCGTAGGCCAGAGTAAGGTCATATTACACATATGCATCGTACAAAATCTATAATAATCAAACCACGTATGACCTCTTGCTACCTCCGTGTAATGTGACTGTCGGAATTAGTTATGTAGTGTATGATTATGCATGTTTCAAGTTAATTTCTAATTGAGTAAAATTAGGTCTTATTATTTAGTGATCATTCCAAATCACAAACAATCAGTTCCTAGTGAATCTACTATGCAACAATTAATACATTATGGTAATTTAAAGTAAATTTACCATTATCAACCAATTATCATACATAAGCTTAACCTAATCCCATATACATTCATTTATTAATCATAACTTATATTTACTAATTACAAACACAAATAAGTATGGAATCATTAAGAAAACTCACTCAACCATAGTCGATTCAAAGGTCGTAGTAATCTAGTAGTAGCTTAGGATCAATATCAAAATCACTTGAGAATAATAAAAATTTGTAAGTTTGAGGATTTAAAGCTAAACTAGTATTGTAATTTGTAAGGTTTACTTCATCTAGTTACGCGAAATTGTCAATTTGAGCTTTTTATTGAATCGTGTATAACTTTTTCGTTTTAGCTTGAATCGTTATGAACTTATAGCCCATTTTGATCATTTTCGAGCATATTTTCTCGTAATGAAGTCCATTTTAAACGTTGTGACTCACAGTGTGAATTGTGATATAAAAATATCACAAAATTTATTATTTTAGTTTAAAAATTATAAAATATTAATTTTAGCTTTTTCTTAATATATTTATGATTTAATAATTATTTAAATCATATAATTGATATTTTTATTATTTTAAGCATATTTTTCCTATTTTTAATATTTTAGTCTCATTACAATTATTATATTATTTATTGCTATTATTTTTATTATTCATTATTTTCTTATTACTCATTTATATATCACGATATACACACACATATATATATACTTATACTATATTTGATAAATTTTATAATTTACTTTAATGAGTAATTCCTAATTTACGGTAACATATATATATATATATATATATATATATATATACCTACTCCTTACATAATTATGAATTTATTTTAGTTAGTAGATATTATTATATCATATATATATATTTGGTATACTACATATATATACTATATGTTATATACCATATGTAGACATATGTATATATTTATTTTGTGAAAATAGTAAATACTTATTTGACATACTCTTATGTATACATACATATATTCAAGTATTTTTATTTCTACACATATGTATACTCATATGTATATAAAATATAGTTTACATGTGTACATAAATATATAACTGCCGAATACATAAATATATATAGATAATATAGAAATACTTATACTTATATCTATACATATAAAATAAAGACCGGATACATATATGCATACTTAGCCAACTTCACGTGTACACTATATATATATATTTATTTATTTATTTTGTAAAAATACTTAATACATATTATATGTAGTCTTATAGATACAACTACATACACCTACCATATATTATACTTATATACATACATGTCTACATACATATCTTTATACATACATATATATATCTTAATTTAATTACTTATGCACACATACATGTATTGGTAATGTAATATTTACTAAAATACAATACAAATACTATGTATATACATGTACATACCATATAATATACATATATACTACAAAAATAATTTTACTTACCTATTATTTTTTATTTTTCTTCCTTCTTCTTCTTCCTTTTCACGGTTTGGTGTTTTAAGTTTCTAGAATTTTTTTCTTCTTCTTTCGGTTTGGTTTGCTCAATTTCTTTTTTCTAGATTTTTCTTCTCCTTTTATGTTCCACATGATCAACAAAATAAAGAAAATAACTAACCTAATCTTTACATTAATGAAGATAGGACAAGCTAATCATTTCTAATTTTTCTCTTTTTATAAACTCAACACTTAGCATTTTATTTAGAGCACATAGGCTATTATGTTTCTGATTTTTTTTCTTTGATTTTAGGACGTGCAACAAAGGAGAAAAGAAGAAAAGAAAGAAAAGAGAAAAAGAAAAAGGAAGAAAATAAAAATTAAAAATAAATATATGTAATTTTTCTAAACATATAAATTATAACAGTACTCATTATAAATTAATTTTGAAATTTTGTGAAAATTTATCAATTTAATTGTTATCCGTTACAATTATAATTTTTACAAGTTATTGTAGCAATTCGTGAAAATTTTATGCAAATAAGTGATTTAGTCAATAATTGCAATCGACTATAATTATATTACTATTGATTAATATTTAATTATTTTATAGGCTTATAGTTATAGTTTTAAAGTTTCAATCAAATTCTGATTCAATTTTGATTAATAATGCATAAATCAGTTTTAGGTTTTCGTACGCAATTTAGGGTTTCAATCAATTTCTAAAGTTTTATTATTGGTATTATATTCGATTTATTAAATTTCATAATCTTTTATTGTTACTAACCTTATTGACTTATTACAAAGTTTAGGACACTCGAACTTAAATTAAGGTTTAGACTATTGTTTTTCTAGGGTTTACATGAAATCTATAACAATCAAATAATCAACCTATGTATGGCCTCTCACTACCTCTATGTAATGTGATAGCCAGAATTAATTATGCGGTGTATGATTATGCATATTTCGAGTTAACTTTTTTCTAGTCGAGTAAAATTAGGTCTTATTATTTAGTGATCAACAAAGTCACAAACAATCAGTTTCTAGTGAATCTACTATGTAGCAATCAATATGTTATCACACTTTAAAGTAAATTCACCATTAACAAAGAGTTATCATACATAAGCATAACCCATCTCCACATAACATTCAATTATTAAACATAATTTATATTCGCTAATTATAAACACAAGCAAGTATGGGATCATTAGGAAAAAATCACTCAGCCATAATCGACTTAAGGGTCGTAATAATCCAAAGGCAGCTCAGGGTCAAGGTCGATATCACTTGAGAATAGGGAATATAGAAAATTGTAAAATTAGAAATTTAAAGCTAAACTAGTATTGTAATGTGTAATGTTTACTTTATTTAGTTACGCGAAATTATTGATTTAAACTTTTTATCGAATTGCGTATAATTTTTTCATTTTAGCTCAGATCATTATGAACTTATAGTCCATTTTGATAATTTTCGAGCTTATTTTCTTGTAGTGAGGTCTGTTTTGAATGTTGTGACTTGCAGTTCAAACTGTGATATTGAAATATCAAAAAATTTATTATTTTAATTTAAAAAGTTATAAAATATTAATTTCAGCTTTTTCTTAATATATTTATGATTTAATAATTATTTAAATCATATAATTGATAATTTTATTATTTTAAACTTATTTTACTTTAGTTACTTATTTTTACCTATTTTTAAGATTTTAGACTTGTTAAATTATTATTATTATTATTAATTTTTTTAATTTATTATTTTCTAATATTCCACGATATACACATATATATATAAATACTTGTATAACTATATATACAAAATTTCTTGTAATATGAAAATACTAGATATAAATTTATGTACATATACCTATTATTACACTTGTATACATATATATTAAAGACTAGGTTTATATATATATATATATATATATATATATATATACATATACATATTCACGCCACATATATATATACACATATACATATATATAAGAAAAGTAATAACTTACATGTGTACATCAATATGAAGCACATGTATATGTATATAATATATGTATACTTATACATATATATATATATATATATATATACGAAAATAAAGATTATATACATATATACATAAATATTCATATTCACGTGTACATATATATATATATATCTATGTTTAATTTGTGAAAATAATAAATACATACTATATGTACTCTTATTTATATATACATATATATATTTATTTATTTTATTATTGTTTTTTTCTCTTTCGTGTACATGCTTATATATATATATCCAAGAGTGAAATTTCTAAATACCTATTATATGTATTCTTATTTACACATACATATATATACATATACCGTATATTTTACATAATAGTATATAAATATACATAATTACATACATATATTTATACACACATAAAGGATACATATGCATTTGTTTATCTACTTATGCATACATACATGTATATGTAAGAGAATAATTAGTATATGCATGCACATACTATATAATATACATATGTATAAGTAAATAAAATATACTTACCTAAATTTGTTGGTAGTATTCCAAAATTTTCTTCTTCTTCTTCCTCTTCTTAATTTTCTTCTTATTCTTAGTATTCCTTTTGGTTTTGCTTTCTTTTCCTTCTTCTTTTGTGTTCGATTTCTATTTATTTATTTTTTCCAAATTTCTTTCTTTTAGGTGTGATGATCAGCAAATTTTTTTGGAGCAAATAAAATAAAAAAAAGGAAGTTTATCCTCTTAATTTAAGCATTAATTAAGATAAGATATGTACTTTATTATTTTGTCCTTTTTCCCTTTAATTTGTGACACTTGGACATTAAATTTGTACACATAGGCCGTTGCATTTGTAGCTGGAATTCACGTCTGGGAAAAGGAAAATAGAAGAGAGGAAGAAAAGAACAAAAAAGAAAGAAAGGAAAATAGAGAAAATGGAAGAAAAAGGAAATTAGAAATAATTATATGTAATTTTTCTAAACATAAAAATCATAAAAATAATAACTATAAATTAATTTTGGAATTTTATGAAAATTTATCAATTTTATTGGTCCCTGTTACAATTATAATTTTTACATGTTATTTTAACAGTTTTGTTAAAAATTTTATGCAATTAAGGGATTTAGTCAATAATTGCAATCGACTACAATTATATCACTATTGAGTGATATTTAATTATTTTATAGGTTTAGAGTTATAGTTTTAAGGTTTCGATCAAGTTCGGGTTCGATTTTGGGTAATTATGTATAAATTGGATTTAGGGTTTTGGTACGTGATTTAAGGTTTCAATTAATTTCTAGATTTTTTATTATCGATGTTATATTTGATTTATTAAATTTCATAAATTTTTATTGTTACTAGCCTTATTGACTCATGATACAGTTTAGGACACTTGGACTTAAATTAGGGTTTAAACTACTAATTTTCTAGGGTTTACATATATCATCTCATCATGCCTATGATCAAGGGAGTGATTACCTCTTGATAACCAATCAAAATGGTAATTAATAAAGGGATTAGAAGAACATCCTCCATTACACCCATGATGGGGGAGTGATCAGTGCTGGCCATTCTAATCTTTTATTATCATGATCGTGATGGAGTGTATCTTGGTTTTATTTCAAGGTTTTCTTCTCCTCACGTTATGATTGCCTCAAAATTCTTTTTTTTTTTTTATGTAAACTTCATCTCCTTGCTCTTAATTCATCTAAAATCAATACATTACACAAATTAAGTACCAAGAACTTAAGAATTGAATCACAATTATGAACAATTTTATGTCTAAATATGTCTTGAAAGTGTATAGCAATTTACTCTCATCAAACTTCCCTACACTTAAGTTTTCTTTGTCCTCAAGCAAATAATAAAAAACAATCAATGAACTTAGCAAGTTTTTTTCAATTGCATATTTAACAAAGCATTCCTAGTAGATTAACTTTGTGCTTACCACATTGTGTTCTTAGAATACGTAAGCTAATATTTTAAGACTAATCAAAATAAAACACACTTTACCCTTACTATTTAATAATAGCTTTCAAAGGTATATAGTCAACACAAAGTCAAATAAAACAAAAGAAAGTTGGTTATACTTCATCCACTTCCGTAAGTGTAAAAAAACCCTTTAATTACTTCTTAAGCACAATAATCTAGAAGAAAAGTATTTTGCATCCATCTTTCTCCAATATTTCTACTTCTTTTATTAAATCTCTCCAAGTACAACTTACACATTACATTTTCTATTTTCTTCTTTTTCTTTCTTCATTTTTTTTTTATAAAGAATGATAAAGACCAAAGATTAGCAGTGGAGTTAGACTTTGCTCTTTTGAGGGACTAAGGCTATCACATCTTGACTTAGCACAAAATGTACTATTATACAGGAATACCTATTGAAAACTTAACTCAACTTGCTCATTCATCAAAAGATAACTTTGTTAACAAAATAAAAGGGTTGCTACATCGGAGTTTAGCTAGATATTCAGTTACAACTTACATGTACAGCATAATTTTTACATCAAAACATGGACTAGCTTTTTCTTTCGCCATCTTCATAATAGTAGAATTCTCAACTTAATACAGGTTCCATACAAAAATCACCAACTTTAACTTATGCTCTCAATATACATTCCCCTTTAGTGTTGGGCCCTTCATGATAGTGTTAACCTAAGGATAAAACATTTTATCCCCTCAACTACTAAAGTTAAGTGCAAGTGGATAACAAACAACACAATATAGACAATATGATAGACAATGTTGCATATCACAATTGAAACATTTCAAATCATAATCCGTAGGCTCAACTTCACATATGCATTTGCCCAACCAAGCATTTATTGCTAGTAATGTGGCATGCTATCCTCATACATGTAGCATGCATTGGTACAGATATCTTATGCCCTTCTAATCTTCATTCGATTAGTAGACATAGCCAAGCATTTAGACCTATGGGCAATAAGTAGCTGCTTCGGAGTAAGACCCCCACCAAATTGGGTTGTACACTATAGTCTACCAATATCAAAAAGAGCAAGAAGGAGTTGCTTAGGAGTAAGACCCTTAACTTTGTTTTACAAAATTAGACTACACATTATAATTCACTAAATCAAAAAGCCAATAATGCCAAATTAGACTACATACTATAGTCTACCAAATCTGACTATCAAAATAGTCAGAATGTTCAAGCAATGCAATTTACATGCTTCCAAAAATTGAGTTCATAAAGCCATACTTTTTCCATGATCACTTAGAAGCCTCATTTTGAAAGTTCTGACTTATAGGTCCTTTTTATGCCATGCCATCATATGCAATAACAATTGAGGAATGTCAATTAACACAATCAATCTTTAAGTTTTATATAACCAAGTTATCTGATTCTAGTTTTTGAGCTCTCTCTAGTAGAATTCTAATATCTCACTTAGGGTTCATTTAGGTGAACACTTAGAAGATTGAGTTAGCAATCACTTAACTTCCTTAGTTAGCACGATTATTCATAAGCATAAATCATTACCTAACATAGTAGCATAACAATTTGACTAAGATACAGTTACTTTCATTCAAAATCACCAATCAATATCTACTGTAGTAATATATCAGCTCACCCAAGACATGCCCATTTCAATCAACACAGTATCAAACAGCATGTAGTGTTATGAGTAACAATATATCTACTCCAAGCATAAGTTAGATCCACTTACTTGGGCTTAGTAATAGTGCAAAATCCTAAACTTTGCCATATGGTCCTTCCTTACTTATCAAACTTATGAAGATATAAACACAGCTTCCAAGTCAAGTATCGAATCCAAATTCTTATAAACTTTCTCTATCGTGCCTTTAAACTTCATTTAACTGTATCTTTCTCATTCCTTATCCGATTTCAATAAACTTTATGTCGTTACGATCATTATTTCGAGTACTATTAAGATATCTTAAGAATCAAAACTAATCAATATTGTTAGAAACCCATAAAAACCCTTTTGTATTACCGATTCGATCTTATGTTATCGTAACTCCATAATTAACTCAAATAAGCTTTAGTACTAAACTAAAAACCTTAAAAATCACACTTTCCAAACATATCCAGCAACCCTTAATATATCCCAAAGTGTTCATTTGACATGGATTTAATAAATATTTTAATAGTATTAATTACTATACTACATATTAAGCTAATATATAAGTTTATACTAGGGAAATACATAATAAATAATATATGAGCCTGATTAATTTCATGAAAAATCCTATAAACTCACAAAACTATGTATTTTAATTATTGACCATGAATTACTCAAAATTAGCTATTATATATTTTTACAAAAATAATGGTTTTAACTTGAAATTATGGAAAATAAATAAATTTCTATGTGAGATAAAAAGTAAGTATTCCAAATATCATTATAAACTTCCAGAAGTCTAAATATGTAGGGCTCATTCATTAATTTCATCAAAAACTAATTGTTTCAACAATTTAGTAAAATTGGAAGTTTTATTCAAAATAATTATAAAAAATATTAAACATGGATATTTTCAAAAATTCTTATTACTAATATTTAATATATTACATAAGTGTGTTACATAGAAATTTTTAGGCTAAAGTAACATTATTTAATATTTTGAAAAATTTATTTAAAATTTGTTTAAATAGAGCATATTCTTAAGAAAGTTCACTAAATCAATGTTATTTTAAGAAAATAAAATCACCAAATGAATGTACATGTAAAGTAACCTAGGGAAACCAAATTTCATAATTTTATGAGCTAATTTGATACTTTTAGTAAATTATTGAAAATTAGGCAATAAAGTTTGACTTATCGAAGCACAATGCTCTGGCTACCCTTCAACCACTACCCTATGTTAGCCTACTTTCTCTCTCCATTACAACTTTAAGTCCTAAGTGGCTCCTTGTTAGGTTTCTTATAGTCTTAAGAATCGTAATTCACCATATTTTCCCACTATTTTCTTTTATTTTTTCTAAATCATGTTCTTGTATTTTTAGAGTGCTAAAATCTTGCAAATGAGGGTTTGAGACCTATTTGTAGTTTTTAAAAATTTTTTAATTTAATAAAAATTGGATATGTATATGCTACATGTCAATTTTCCAATTTCCTAGGTGGCATGTATTGTTTTCTAGTTAATTAGGTATTGACTCATCATTTATAATTAATCCTATGTTACCACATCATTTGATGACTCATACATTTATTTTCTAATTAATTTTTCATTATTTTATATTATTTTACCATATTTTATATTTTTTATTATTATATGTATATATTTAATGCATATAATGCATATCACATATAAATATATATCTATTACGTATAATTCAACTTCATTTATTATTTTTAAAAGTTAATTAAGTTATCTATAATATCTCGCTATATCTAAAAGCTCAAATTTTACATTTATCAACTTTATCGATAAATTGACGTTTTTCTTAAATTAATATTTTTATATAGCTCATTTTGAGAAATTAACTTTACTAAAATTACTTCATTTAACTTTTCTAACATTATTATAAAGTTTGAATTAGAACGATTAACATAGCCCGATGCCCTAAATTTTGGGGCTTGGATCTTAGTGTTATTGAACTAGTTGGAAAAACACGAGGTATTACAAAATCCTGCCCTTACTAACTTGGTTATAAGTGTTGTTAGTGAGTTTTGGGATGAGAAAAAATCTTGCAACAGAAAGTGAAATACTTGGTACCAGGGCCAGTCCAGTGCGGCTACTCCATTGCCTAAGTCAATAAGGTAACTAAGTAGAGTAAGTATGTGAATAAGAAGTGTCAAGACCCCTTACAAAGTTTCTTTTTAGTATTTATAGAAAATTATAGTGTCTAAGGCAATTGTCGAGGTAATTGTTAAGACACATAGATGCTTCTTGACTTGACATCTCCCCTCATATGTAGGAGTAGCAAGCAGTTATGTAATATAACCGTGCTTATGATAACTCTTTGTGCCAAACTTAAATTCAAACCATGATTGCTTCTTATGCTCGGCATAAATGCCGTGCATCATTTAGGTGGTGTGAATGCCAAGATAGTTGGTTACACTGCTTCTTGATAGATGAAAGGCTAAGTGTCAAATGAACGAAAACTAACCATCAACAATAAGGATAAAGATTAGCAATAGGGTCAAACTTTGCTCTTCTAAGGGACCAAAGCCTACCCTTATTAACTTCATGAAGCATCAACAAGTGAATCATTTCAATTGCCCTTTCCATTTAAGATTAAATGAACTCCAAAAGTAATTGACAAGTAGACATACTACTTAGTAGGTTTAGAAGCTTAACCATTTAACCTTGCACTAAATACTACAATTCACTTTTAACCTCCAAATTCATTCATTAAATAGCAAGTATGTATCCTTTACTTAGATTTTATCATAAAATGTTGATTATGTACACTAAGTCCACAAGAAGTGAGTAAGTCACAAAATTTGACTACTATTTTGTTAAATCTAGAATCTTATTAAGTCAATTCATAAGTTGAAACAAACAAACTTAAGTGTGAGACTTTTGATAAGTGAGGTTAAACCTTCCTCACACTTAGAGAAAGACATTGTCCTCAATGTCTAACAAAAACAAATTAAGAATAGGCAAATAAAAGGAAAAGAAAAACAAAATGTAAGATAATAACAATGAAAACAAGAGTCCTCTGTTTGAAGTTTGATCAATATGTTGGGTCTTAAACTATCAAATAATATATCCTCCAACACCACAAAAAATTGAACAACAAAAGAGACCTGACCATTAAGACAAGACAAAAACAACATATAACAAACACATGATATGGGAATGTCCACTAAGAATACATCATTAAGGTTAAGCTCTCAAATAGTCAATAAGTCTAAAAATAAAAAAATAAAAAAACAAAATAAAAGAAAGAAAACAAGTCAGTCATCTTCAGCTTTTGTCTCTTCATTCAAGTGATCATTGTCCTCCCTAGATGACTCTTCTTCACTCTCATTCCTAGCCCCTTGTTCTTCTATTGTTTCCTACTAGGTTCCTAGAGTTTCCTCCTCCTCATCACTATTTTCTTCTTTAAACCCTTCCTCCTCATTACTAGAGTCTTCTTCTTCCGACCCTTTACCTTCTTCTTCTTCTTCTTGTTGAGCACTTGCTAGTGGGGGAATTGGAGGTTGACTAGGACCTGCATCCTCCTAGGTTTGAGGATGAGAAAAGTAAGAGGGAATGGTTGTGCCCATTTTTGTACCAATGTTTTGCAAGAGTTCAACAATTCCCTTTTGAGTTTCTTTGATATCAACCACTTCAGTTTCTAATAGCTTCAAATTGTTGACTGAGAAGCTTGATGTGGTTAGCGCGAAATTTGTAGTACTAAGGTCCTTAATGTTCAAGTTAGGATAAAAGACTCTTGTAATACCCCACTGATTCAAAAGGGGTTCTTGGAAGATGTTATAGACTAATGTAAGAGTCTTTAGGCCTATCATTAGTAGGCTACAACCCCAAATCCATAAGAATTCTTGTAATCAAACCACTAACAAAAATAGGCTTACTCTTTTCAATGTTTGTTGACGAATTCCAAATGTAGTGAGGATTCCTACGTTCACTGGATATCCCTTAAGTACACTATACAAAGGTAATAAGTCATGCTCTCTTATTGCCCCAAGACTCTCATGCTTCCCATAAATTGTCCCAACAAGGATGTAGTGGAAGACCTGAGTACTAGTTTCTTTTAAGGTAAAAGCTTTGGACTTGTCACCCAGAAACTATTGTCATTAGATATTTCTCTCCAAAATTCATTTATAAAAGTTCCCTGGGGAAGACTCATTGGTAAATTTTCAAACTCATCATCCTCTAACTTAGCCCAAGTATATGATCCCATAATACGTACAAAAGTAATCATATTAAAGGCATAAGTTCTCCTAAAGGCAAAGAACTCCACCTCATTATCCATTTTTGAGCCTATGTACTCATACTTGATTTTGAATGATGAGAGGAGGGCTAATGTTGATTTCTTGTAAGTTTTCTCATGAACCATAAATAACTTTAGCCATGGTTTACTCCTCAACAACCTTTACATAGCCACTTTCAACCCATACTCTCCTAACATGTCCTAGTTAACAACACAATGTCTCTTGATTATCTTTTTGGTGGCAAATTCCTTATTTCTCTCTTTCTATTCCATAGTCATACCAGTTGGTAGAGTGATTACCTAACTTGAACTTACTGCATTAGAACTTCTAAGGGGGACAGAAGGAGAACGATCGACTCTAGGCCTCTTGTATTGAGAAGTTGTTGATGATTTTTTAAGTGTAATCTCCAAACATCCATGTCAGTTTAAGCAAAGCAAAATTCATGTATAATCTAATGGCAATTCAAACTAAGCATAGCCATTCCAACTTCCTCCAACTTACAAATAAAAAGCATTTACCAACTTAACATGATCAACCCTGGCTTGTTCTTAAGCATGAATTACACAAGTGAGTTCTTAATGAACTTAACTTATAACCCAAACTTCACTAAGGATTATTATCTCCCCTTAACTATACAACGGTCTAATTCACAACATCAACATATAAACACAATTCGATTCCTAAATGCCATACAACACTTCAACATATAGAAAACCAATTAGCAACACAATCTTACATAACACTTAATTAATAATGATGAGACTAAATCATCAAATTAGGCTTAATTTGCAGAAGTCCCTAATTTGGCAATTATCAATGCAAATTAGGGTTTAAGCTAGACATTCCAAATTTCATCACAAAGTCATGCAAATCAAAGTGTAATTACTACATAAACATAACTAGAAGTACGATTACAATACAATTACAAATCATACTAAATACACATATACAAACCCTAAAATTTCATTAACCAAATTTATGTAAACGTTGAAAAACTAAAGAAAAAGGGGAAGATCATACCTTAGAAGAGTATAGTAGTGATGAAAATGATCATGCAAGTGTTAGAAATGGTTGATGTTGAGAAAATAAGGGTAAAGTTTAGTTGGAAACCAGCATGTAAGTATTATCACAGGGTAGAGTTTTAAAATGTATGAAAAATGAAGACAGATAGAGAAAAATTTCTTATATAGTGGGGTGTTAGGGATACGATCATGGCCATGACACAGGGCATGATGTCTCTTTCAAGCTTGATCATGGGTACGATGACTCCCATGATTAGCACTATGGCCAAAATTATTGGACTATAACGAACTACAACTTTAACTAGTCATGGGCATGAATGAAACCGTGACTAGCACTATGCAAAGAAATTTAAGTGTAGCCCATTTTACCATTACTATGAAGAAGGATTGAAAATCCCTTAAGGAAGTGATCACGGTCATGATGGATAGGTAGATTAGCCTTGTTAATTGATCATAGCCATGAATGATTCTGTGATTGATCCTATGCTTAAAAAATTGGGGAAGTGATCATGGTCATGATGGATAGGTAGATTAGCCTTGTTAATTGATCACGGCCATGATTGATTTTGTGATTGATGCTATGCTTAAAAAATTAAATACTTACCTTCTATCACAGCCATGGTATATATTGCCCTTCCATTCTCCATTTATGTGCTTACACTTAATAAAATTCTTCTCTTCCCTTTGAATTGCCATGACTTTCACTCAATCTTTCCTTTCTTTTTTGCACCATACAATATACAAATATACTCAAAATAAAGCAAACAATTAACAACAACAATAATAAATAATCTAAACTTAACAAACATCAAAGTGATAAAACAAACATAAGTAAGCAAATCTAATTAATCTAATTAAAGAATACATGCTTGTTTAACATCTCAAGCTTGATGTTCCCATTCCTTTCTTAGTCAATCAATCACTAGGAGCTTCAACTCCTCCTTATCCTCTTATGTGTCAAAATCACCATGGTATAGTTTAAGACGCTGCCTGTTAACCTTGAATGTCCCTTTTTCTGGATGCTCAACTTCCACCGCTTTATATGGAAACACTTTCTTCATAAAGAATAAACTTGACCACCTAAACTTAAGTTTTTCAGGGAATAACTTAAGCTTAAAGTTGTACAAAAGTATCGAGTCACCTTCCTTCAATTGCTTAGGGTACTTAATCTTGGAATTGTATAAATGTTTGGCTCACTCCTTATACATTCGACTGTTCTCATAAGTTATTCGATACCACTCATCCAATTTATTGAGTTGGAGACACCTAAGTCTATTAGCTGCTTCATAATCCAAATTTGCAGTCCTCAAAGCTCAATAGGCCTTATGCTAAATCTCTACCAGTAAATAGCAAGCCTTACCATAAACCAATTGGTAATGTGTAGTACATAATGGTGTTTTGTAAGTAGCCTGGTATGCCTATAAAGAGTCATCTAACTTATCAACCTAATCTTTTTTGTTGTGTACTACTATCTTCTCTAAAATCCTTTTCAAGTCCTTATTAAATACTTTCACTTGGTCACTTGTTTGTAGATGGTAAAGACTGGCCATCCTACAATGTACCCTATATTTCTTAAGGACTCATTTAATTTAATTGTTGTAAAAGTGGGTTCTTTTATCACTTATTAATGCTTAGGTGCCCCAAATCTGGAAAATAACTTCTTCAAGAATCTTGCTACCACCTTAGCATCATTTGTTGGTAAAGCATGAGCTTAAACCCACTTTAACACGTAGTCTACTGCAACTAAAATGTACTTGTTGTCATGAGAACTAGGGAATGGTCCAATGAAGTCTATTCTCCGAACGTCAAAGACTTCATATTTTAAGATGTATTTATATGGTATTTCATCACTCTTAGAGACATTCCCAGCTCTTTGACACTTACTGCAAGCCACAACATAATCATGAACATCCTAAAATATACTTGGCCAGTAGAAACCAGCCTCCAATACCTGTTAAGTTGTCCTATTTGCACTGTAGTAACCGTCTGTTGGACTACTATGATAATGAAACAAGAACTTTTGCCCTTGTTCATGTGATACATAACATTAGATAATCTGGTCGGCATATACTCTAAAAAGAAAAGGATCTTCCTAGAAGTAATGCTTTAAATCTGAGAAAACCTTCTTCTTCTTATGGTAATCCAAGTCTTGAGGTAGAACCTTCCCCATCAAGTAGTTCGCTATGTTAATGAACCATGGAATATTGTAGGTCTCAACTTTGCAAAGAGTGAACAAGCTTTCTTTTGGAAATTTATCATTGATGTCATCCTCATTCAATTCCTCCAGATGTGGATTAGCTAACTTATACAGGTGATCTATAGCCAAATTTTTTGCCCCTTCTTGTCCTTTACCTCCAAATTAAACTCCTGAAGTAACAACGCCCACTAGATCAACTTTTGCATCAGATTTAAATAGAAGGTACCTTAAAGATAAGTGATCGGTATAGACAATCACTTTCAAGAGAATGAGGTAGGGCCAAAACTTGTCAAAGGCAAAGACAATCGCCAACAATTCCTTCCAATTGTGGTGTAATTCACTTGTGTTGGAGTGAGTCTCTAGTTGGCATAATACATCGATTGAAAGTGTTTGTCTTTTCTCTACCCTAATACTGCTCTTACTAATGAATCACTTGCATCATACATCAATTTAAATGGTATGTTCCAATCTGGTACTACCATGATAGGAGTTTTGGTCAATTTTTCCTTCAAGACATTAAAAGCCTTCAAACAACTAGCATTGAAATCAAATGACACATCCTTCTCAAGAAGCTTTGTTAGTAACCTAGCTATCTTAGGGGAGTCCTTAATGAATTGTTGATAGAATCCTGCACATCCCAAGAAGCTTCTCACAACCTTCACAGACATTGGTGGTTGTAACTTTAATATTACCTCTTCCTTAGCCATATCGACCCCAATTCCCTTGTTTGATATCTTATGTCCTAGCATAATGCCTTGCTGTAATATAAAATGGTACTTCTCCCAATTATGCACTAAATTTGTCTCCATACATCTCTACTGCATTCTCTTCAAATTTGCAAGGTATCCATCAAACGTATCACCAAAAATGAAAAAATTATCCATAAATACTTCCATCACATCCTCTACCAAATCCCTAAAAATATCTATCATGCAACGTTAGAAAGTGGTTGGTGCATTACAAAGTTCAAATGGCATTCTACGATATGCAAAAGTACCATAAGGGTAAGTAAAGGTAGTCTTCTCTTAGTCTTTCGGTGCTATCAGAATCTGAAAATAACTTCACACCCATCTAGAAAATAGTAATATTCATGACCTACTAACCTCTCCAACATTTGATCAATGAAGGGTAGTGAGAAGTGGTCTTTCCTTATGTCATCATTGGGTTTCCTATAATTAATGCACACTCTCTAACTAGTCATAGTATGCATCGATATCAACTCATTTCTCTCATCTGGTACTACCATCATACAGCCTTTCTTTGGAACTACTTGAATTCGACTCACCCATAGGCTATCTGAAATCGGGTAGATGAGCCATGTATCCATCAACTTCACTGTCTCCTTCTTGACTACTTCCTTCATGTTAGGATTCAGCTTCCTTTGAGGTTGCACCACCAATTTAAATCCATCCTCTATCAAGATTTTGTGGGTGCAAAAGGAGGGACTAATTCCCTTGATGTCCGATATCTTCCATGCAATTGCCTTCTTATGTTCTTTTAAAATAGATAAGAGTTTCTCTTATTGGTAAGAGTAAAGCCCTAATGATATGATTACCAACGACTTAGAATCCTCAGCCAAAAAGGCATACTCTAGGTAAGAGGGAAATTGTTTCATTTCCAAGTCAAGGGTCTCCTCAATTAATGGCTTCAAATGAGTAACATAACTCTGGTTAATCTCCTTAACCCTAAAATCCTTCAATTGTTCAATACACACCTCTAATTAAGTGATCACTTCTTTCACCTCATTGGCTCTATCTAAGTCATTTCCTCTTGTCAAGCATGACTCTAAAGGATCCTTACTTAAAACATCCTACAAAAACTCAGAAATAGTAAAATCAAAAGAATCAATAGCAAAGCATTCATCATCATCGCTCATTGATTTCTTGAAGACATTAGACATTCTAATCACCATCTCCTCACTTCTAACCTGAAGGACCAGCTTTCCATCCTTAACATCAATCATAGTACCAGCAGTTGCCAAAAATGGTCTTCCTAAAATGAGTAGAACCTCCATATCTCCATCTATGTCCAACACTATAAAATCTATAAGAAAAATAAAGCCATGTACCTTTACCAAAACATCTTCCATGACTCCTCTTAGAAATTGCATGGATCTATCTGCTAAGATGCTCATTATCATGCTTTTGGGCACTCCTAAATTCAATCTCTTGAACAAACTATAGGGCATGATATTGATGCTAGCTTTAAGATCTACCAATGCCCTCTCTATCAGGAGGTCTCCTATCAAACATAAAATGGTGAAGCTACTGGGATCTTTGAGTTTCTTAGGTAACTTGTTCGACAGAACTGGAGAGTACTCTCCACCCAAGATAATAGTGGAAAGTTCCACCAATTTCCTCTTATTGGAAAGAAGTTCCTTTAAGAATTTTGCATAATTAGGCATTTAACCCAAGACTTCTACCAAAGGAAGGTTAATGTGCAACTATTTCAAGAGTTCCAAGAACTTCTTATAATGCCCATCATCCTTATCCTTCCTTAGTATGGAGAGGTATGGTAAAGGTAGCTTATAACCCTTTGGTGTTATAAGTAAGGCTTCTTCATTTGGTGACACATTTTTCACTACTTGCTCCTCAACCCCAACCTAAACTTCTTTCCTCTTTTACTAGATCCTCTTTGGAGTTTGTAACTCCTTGCCACTTTTAAGAGTTACAACCTTAACATGCTCCTTAGGGTTTGTCTTGATTTACCCTATAATGATACAGGAGCTCTATATGATAGCATCTTAGAAATCTGCCTAAGGCGATTCTCTAAGTTGTATATTGATGCTCCTTGACTTCTTAAGGCTACTTCTGTGGCTTGGTGGTGATTTTCAGAGGTCTTGATGTATTGAGCCAACATCTCTTCAATGGACATTGGCTTATTTTGAGTGGGAGGCACTTATCTCTGAAATCTAGGAGGTTATGTGTTGGAGCTCTAACTAGTGTTGTTGCCCTATCTAAAATTAGGATGATTTCTCCAACCTAAATTCTATGTGTTACTGAAAGGACCATTCCTTAGTCTGATCGAGTTCCCCATGTAGTCAACCTATTTTACTTGATCAATCTTTAATGAACTTGCCAACTTTGAATCTTAAACTACCAAAGCTTTATTCTAACCCATTATGAGACTATTAAGCTTCCTTTTCAACTCCTTCACCTTATGTGTTAAAGCAGAAGTAGTATCCAACTCATGTTTTCCCGCTGGCCTTCTTTCATTTCCTCTTGTAGATGACCATTAATAATGGTTATTAGCCATATCTTCAAATAATTGGATGCATTGCTCCAGTGACTTATGGTTTAGCCTTCCTCTAATAGTTGCATTAATGAGATGCTTGGTTGTATTGTTTAAACCATTGTAGAATGTTTGAACCTAGTTCCAATCTAGAAGCCCAAGATAGGGGTACTTCCTCAACAAATCCTTCCATCTCTTCTATGCTTCATATAGGGTCTCTGAATCCATCTAACTAAAAAAGAGATATCTACCCTTAACTTAACTGTTCTTGAGGGTAGGAAGTATTTTCTCATGAATAGTTTAGCCATCTCTTGCTAGGTATTGGTATAATTCCTTAACATAGAGTTGAGCTATTGCTTAGCATTGGACCTCAATGAGAATGGAAATGGCCTAAGGTGAATAGCATCCTCTAAAACTCTACCAATCTTAAAGGTATCACAAATCTCTAGAAATTACTACAAATGGTTGTTAGGGTCTTCATCACTAAACCCATCAAACTGGATACACTGTTGGATCATCTAAATGACACTTGACTTGATCTAAAGAGTATTGGCTTGAGCTCTAGATCAAGCAATGCTAGTACTAGCCCCATCCAAGTTGGGCCTATAGTAATCCAACATTGTCCTTAGAGCCACAGGTGGATTTACTCCTAGCTCATTCCTTTGCTTGTACAACATTCCAATTTCCATCAAGAGGTGGGTCCAAATTCAATGGCAAATCTCTTTAGATACCATTTTCTAGATTTAAGAATTGGTTTTCTAATGGTGGCTTAACACACTCATTTTGGTTATTCATTTTGAATCACCTTGATGTCTTTATTCTTATCCTCAACAGTTCCCGTACTCTTATTTCCTTATTACTAGATGCTTGCTTCTCAAAATATTCTCAAACTTTCTTTAAATTACTTTTAAGTGTTCATTTGAGTTTAGGATCGAAGTCAACTAAATTAGTCATGATGCTCCATGTCATAAATTGCCAAAACCAGCAATTAAGCCAACATGAGCACAAGGATTTCAAATAAGCTAATAGCAAAAAGAAAAGAAAACAAATGCTAGAAGAATAGGAATCCTAATTTTCCTAATGATGATGCCGTTTCCCCATCAATGGCGCCAAAAGCTAGATCGCCTCTAAATAGAGCTACCGAGTCTTGCAATTTAAAATCCTATATTTTATCCTTTACTTGGTTAAATAGGTAAGTATAGTTATCATTTGTTAGTACAAATAAGTATAAGGTCGTCTCTATTGGGAATAGATTTAAACACTAGTATCGATTATTCTTCCTATTAACTAGTGAATCGAATGATCAAACAAAGTAAATAAACTAATTTCTACAACTAAACTATACTAATTCTATGATTACAACAAGAAAACACAACAAACAAGATTATAAACCGAAAAACAACAAATTACAAAGCAGGTTTACTCCATCATATTAACATGAATTATAAACTATCTATCTTAACAATTACTCATCTACAAGAATTCTCTATCATGAGTATTCTTCTTAGAATTTCTCAACTCTAATCCTAATTGCGTTCTTTACAATCTCTCCTAAAAGAATGGGCAGGTAAAGATTGTATGAAAAGTTTGCTAATATTCTTGAATTCCATAAAACATGCAACGAACTTCCTAACAATATCTCTATTAGCAGGAGTAGTTCATTCAAGTGACTAAGATCTACTCGGTGGAATCGTTTCTCAACATATTCTATTGAGATCTACTGTAAGATTGTGTTATGCACTACACCATCTCAACTTATGTGATGTTCTAATCACCAAAAATGTGTAATTATTAGGATAAACAACAAATCAAAGTTTGTTCATGTTAAAATGACCTCTAAGCCCTAAATTATTATTCACACATGATAGAAAAAGAATGAACATAGAGAAATAGGAAAAACGAAATAAAACATAACATGGGAGAAGAGATAAGAAGGAAACCCCTTTTGATTAACTTGAAGAATCTTGATAAAACATTACACAAATGCTGGATTGTTCACAATTCTCTCAAATTTGGTGAAGAATAATACACAAACTCATGTTTACAATACAACCACACTAAGAACATGAAGAATAAATAAAATGGTGTTGATTAGGATGGTTTGATGTAACTCTCCTATTTGTCTAAAAGTTGTGGTATATTCATACTTGTTCGTCAAAAGGCTCGAAATATAACACTTCAAGATACCTCTTCATGTTAAGACTTGCTCCATGCACCAGTTTGTATGAAAAAGTTAAAGAAGAACAATCCTGTCCACTCCCATCACACCCATGACTTGAAGTGTGATAGTCTCAGAAAATAAGAATCTACACTAATCACGGTCATGACCATGAACGTAAGCTCCTCATTGCAAACATATCATCTCATTTCGCCTGTGATCATGGGAGTGATCACCCTCCTGATAACCCGTTATGGCCATAATTAATAGAGGGATCAGGAGAACTTCCTCCATCATGTTAGTGATAGAGGGTATGATCAGTGCTAGCCATTCTAATCTTTTATTATCACGCTTGTGATAGAGTGTATCTTATTTTACTTCAAGGTTTTCTTTCCCTCACGGTTGTGATTGTCTTAAAATTTATCGTTTTTTGTGTAAACTTCATCCCTTGCTCTTGATTCATCTAAATTCAATATATTACACAATTAAGTACCAAGAACTTAAGAAATGAATTACAATTATGAATAATTTATGCCTAAATATGTCTTGAAAGTACAGAGTAATTTACTCTTATCACCATTCGATCCTTATTCATGAACATGATAAAAACAAAAGATCTTTGCTCCTTTTTCAAGACAACTTAAAAATTTTGAGAAAATATGATAAGCTCAACCACCAAATAACTGAAAACACAGCTTCAATCCACTTCACATATTCCCTACCTCTAACATTAAGTTCCTTTGTCATTTCAACTTATCATTAATTGCAAATTGAAAAGATAGGGTTAGAACATGACTACCTTAAGGATTAAGTTGAGCTGCTTTGTCATGATTTCTTTTTGTTCTTCTAGTCCACTCGTTGTCAACCTCAAGCCTCTTTGAATATTTGTACATGAATAGAAACTATCTCAAAGCATCTAATTTTTCCATTTTCTCAAAACATAAAATAAAATTGAAATAACATAAAAGAAGAAAAGAAAGAAAGATGCATGAAAAGTAAATAGAACTAATGGGTTACCTCCCATCTAACATTTAGGTTTTCAATCCCTTAGTCAGTCCATCCTACTCCTTCCTTTGATCAAGGTGGGTCATATCTTAGAGGTATCTTATCATCAACCTCTTTTCTCTTCTTTTTAGCTTAGTGTTGCTTGTCTTGATTTGAATTAATCACCTCTTTACTTGGGGCATCAAATGTTGTATTAGACTTCATGTCTTAAGGGGGCTTTCTTTTACACCTCTTTCGAATGTTCATAGTTCACTCTTTTTTTCCAACCCTCAAGAACACCTTACTATTCTTAATGTTAATGGTAGCTCCAATAGTAGCCATGAATGGGCACCTAAGAATTATTAGCGTCCCTAAATCTTTACCTACGTCTATCAATATAAAGTCTACAGGAAACACCATTTTATCTATCTTTACCAATACATTTTCAATCATCCCTTAAGGTTTTCTCAAAGAACAATCATCAAATTGAATGGTTAGCTAAGTCTTCTTTACTTCTTGTCCCAACCCCAACTCTTCAACCATAGACAAGGAAATCATATTAACACTAGCACTAGAGTTACAATATGCATTCCCATTGTTCTAATCACCAATAGTGCATGCTAATACAAATTTCCCTGGATCATTTAGTTTAGGGAAGAAAGCATACTTCATTGCATGTCTGAGCTAACATGATCATGTCTCCCCTATCCATCCTTCTCTTCTTGCTCAAAACTTCTCTTAAGAACTTTTAGTAGTGAGGTGTTAACGCTAGTAACTCAATCAGTGAGATATTCACCTCTAGCTTCTTGAACTTCTCTACAAATTTCTTAAATTCCTCATGATCTTTGTCCATACTTGTCCTTTGTGGAAAAGGCACCGATGGTACATGTAGCTTGACAATAGACTCATTAACAATAGGGGTTAACTCTTGCTGTACCACCTCCTCCTTTTTACCTAATGTAAAAGCTACATTATCCTTGATAACCTTCTTTCCTAACCTATTTTTACTTGCTTTATCTACTCAGTAAGTATAGAGGTACTCACAATGTTATCAAGCTTCTTCCCTAAACTCATAAACCCTTCCATGGTCACTTGAGCAAGTCTCTCAATTGGCATTTCCCAAGCTGGTTTTTCTTCCCAAATCTTCACCTAACTGGCCTTTGAAGAATCACCATCAACTCTTATGTCTCTCTACATAAACACTACTTCTTCATCCTTTAGAGACTCAATCATTGTTCCTTGTTCTCTTTTACTTTTAGAAGCAACCTCATTCTCTTCTTCATCACTTGTTTAACCCCTTCCTCTACTAACTCTTCATAAGTCTTCACTACTAGTTCATCTTGTTGAGCCTTTTCTTCAAATGCTTATAGTACAACTCTATCTATCATCATTTAGATTATAGGGTTTGGTCCTCATATGATTGAAGAAACATTATCATCTTCGTTCTAAGAACTATTAGATCTATCACTTGACTTCTCTTTAGCTTCCAAAATAGCTAAGCATTCATTTAGCTATATTAATTGAGCCATTAACCCATGAATGATTAATTCTTGCTTTATAAACTTTTTAGCCCATTTTTGTTCAACATCCTTGAATACTTTTTCTAATTTATTTCACAATTCCAAAATCTAGGATTGTTGAAATAGTAGATAGGCTTGTAGCACATTCCTATCTTGATTTCTTGCCCTTATATAGCCTACCTTAAATTGACCCAACCATTGGATGAGAAAAATGTAGGCTATTATGTGATATTGAGCTAAATCATCAATCAACCTAAATGCCTTTGTCACCTCTAAATACAATATATACCCTATAGCGACTAACTGTATCATCTTCTTATCATCGACCCTCAACTTACCTAGAGACATATTCAATTATAATTAACTAAGTAATTGAGGTCCATGAGTGCAACATTTACCCATCAAGTTTTTATATCTTGTCCATGCCTAAACAAAGACTTACCTTTATGTTGCCTAAATGAAACAATCTCCTCTATTAGCTTAGTAGGAAAAACCTATTGCTTACCTCATCCATTTTTCCCATAAGGTCACAATTCAATCCTAATGCTTAGTGACTTTAATCAATGAAGCTCAAGTAATCTTCTATGTAGGTACCAACAAAAGGAGAATAGAAAAGAGCAAAATCCCAAACTATATATAAAACCTAAGGAAATAAACAAATATTTATAAGAAAGGCAAAACCTTTTTGTTGTTTCTCAAAATAAAGCCTAGTCTACAAATAGTCCTGAAAATTGAAATTAACACCAATCCATTCCCTAGCAACAGCATCAAAAACTTGGTGTCGTATTCAGCATTTTCACAAGTTATGTACTAAATTGGAAAAATTAGCTCCTTATTCAAAATAGTAGAATCAATATACAACTAATCAATCGAGCTTAAAAATTTTGATTAAAACTTGTGGAAATCACAAAAACTTTGGCAAGCATGCTGATCGATTACTAGTATAGAGTGAGCTCTAAGGATTACAATAGGATTACAAAGTTAAACATCCCAAAACGATAAGAAATTAGGTAAAGAGAGAAATCATATAATAAGAGGAATTTTAATCTTCAATCCATGTTAGAATGATGTTTTTCTTTCATCTAAGGTTGAAATTTGCTAAAATTAACTTAACCTAAGCTAAATCTAACCTAAAATAACCTTGAAAAGTGAAACCATAAGAACCCTATGAGAGAAGAAGAAAGGAATTCGAAAAAGGAAACAAATCACGTTACTTGAATGAGCCGCGAATTGTAGCTTTTTATATCAAGAAGGTAACGTTTTGTCGAGATTACAACTTAATGGTAAATATTGACCATCATGACGGTATACTCAACTCTTTATGATACTTCAAAACTTTTTGTTCTAAAGACCAACTTGATAATAGCTCACATTATTGTTATGACGATAGTTCCTACTTCATGTCTTCATCTTTTGCATACCTCTAGCTTGGGACTTGCATGAACAAGCACAAAGAGCTTATATTCTTCAAATAAACATAACTTCTAAACATTAAAACATAAAATATGAATTGCACATGTGTTGATAAATTATATGTGATTTTAATGAAAATTCATACACTTTGGCTTAAAAATCTACTAAATCACATATAATTGTTAGAAAAATCCTTTCACATACTTATCACCTCCATAACTTAGAATAGATAGCCAAGCTAATGGGTGAGTTTATCAAGTTGACATTTGATGGGAAGTTTTCAAGTCGGCATTTTGTGATCATTGACAAAGAACCAAGTAGGGTTGAGTTTGGTAGTTACGGGAGGTTGATAGTAAGTAAAAGCTTAGCCTCTTTATGAGTTGGTCAGCCAAAAAGGATCCGCTTGGTAAGGCTCTTAACCCCATGAGCTCATGCTCAAGTTAAAGGTCTAACGTTGGTTCTTATCACAACCTCTTTAAACTTTTCCTATAAGGTTAAGAAATCTACACTTTCTTTGGTTTTTGCTATAAGCTCTTCTAAATTGACAGCCTAGAAATCATATCAGCTTTCTCCTCTAACACTTACCTCTCCAAATTCAACTCTACTTCCATGTTTTGGCCGTTAAGATCCTCTCTAACTTCCAACTCCTTTTCTCATTCCACCATCAACTCATTCTCTTTATTATTTAAAAACCCTTCTATGTATCCAAAATAATTATTCTTGGTAGGGTAATTGGAGTTATTCTTTGGAGACTCAAATTTGTATAAAGAAGAGTATGTCAAAAGGAGAAAGCTACTAATATCTACTATTATCTTACCTTTTCGTTGCACATTTACCTATTTATGTAGTGAGCATGGCAAAGTAGATAGAATAGGGGTTGATTCATTAGAAGTGCAAGGATCCTTTGCTAAATGTTTTCTTAGGACTTCTTTTGGAACTTTCTTTCTTGACTATTCTTCTTAGGAATTAGGATGATGTGTGCATAGAGTAAAATTTGAGTGTCCATATCAACAATAAGTGTACCCATAATACTGACACCTATTCTAAAAATTTATGGCTATGAGTTCCTCATGTTTGCTACTACTGAGTGCACTTCAATAGCTATTTCCTTGATTCCAACTACCAAATTCCATCTCAGTCTCTACAGTCGATGCAATTTAAATCAATAATCTATAAGAATTCTCAACCTTAAAATTCAAATAATAATAAAATAAAATCTATAGATGCAAAGAAAGAAAATAAACTAAGAAACAAACAACGTAAATTTGGAATAAAAATATTTTTTTATTTTTCATTTTTTTTAAATCCTAAGAGCAATTAGATGTTAGATCAACGTTTTCCCTAATATCATAGTTGTAGTCACCGACAATGGCAGCAAAAACTTGATGAGAGGCAAGTGCACTTGTTAAGTTATTGTATAACAAAACAGATGAGTCAGAGTGTCAATCCCTTAAGAACTGCCTATAAGTGCGAATGCTAGTACTTATCCCTTTCCTAATATCTAACATAACAAACAAATTTAATTAATCAAAGATAACTAACTTAAACTATTCTAATTAAAATAGAAGGAAGAACAAATAACAAAATACAAGATAATTAAAATTAACTACGAATGCATGAACTCAGCACTCAATTACTGATCACCCTAGAATAGCTATGCAATCTATTAATCTCATTCTTGTTTATTAGGTAGTGGAGATTCCTAGTGTAAACTGATCAAACTCGCATCTCTTAATTAATTCCTAACCTTAAGTATATCTTGTTTGAATCACTTTTGCAAAAAAAATCTTAATATCACATTAAGTTCTTGGATCCCTCTATTAAATTGCACTAAGCTAAAGAAACTAACTAGCTAATCACTTAGAATATTCATTTACTTATAATTACAGCAGTTTATTTATTATAAGATCTTGCGAACTCTACAGTAAACTCAAGCATTGAATCAATAATTTAGGTAAATATCAATTCAAAGACAATAAAAACATGTTATAGTTAGATCACAATAATAAGAAATCATTGATAATAAAAGAAAACTAATTATATAGTAAATTAAGGTTCTCATTAATTATATACTAAACTAAATTAAAACATTGAGAAAACAAAGAAATGAAAGGGAGAAGTCTATTCTCTCAATTATCTATTGGTTCTCTCCCCTTCTCTCTAACTATAAGGCTTGAAAGGTCATTTATAGTACAAAAGGAATCTTGAAATGTATTTCCAAAATATCTTTACATGTCTTCAATATTTCTTCTTTTTAGATCTAGCTCCAAATAAATGATATATGGAAGTGGGACACCTTTAAGGGCTTCAAATCTTTCCAAAAATAAGAAGATTCACAAGAAATGGCATGTCCAAGCCCTAAACTACAGCCATGATTCATTAGTCTGGTTTTACTACTAAATTGGTCTCTTTTGTTGCTGTCCTACACAATGTTGAACAATATGCCCTCGCTAATGGCATCGGTAACAATATATACCTCTTGGATCAGGGTTTTCATACCACTTGGCTAGATGTCTAGTTTTACCACACCTATAACACTTCCTTCTCAATTTTAGGCATTCCCAAGCTCAATGCTTATCATTACACTTCCAACAAGGTTGTATTTTTTATAGAGGCCTTCAGTTTCTTTTTACTGATCAAATAAACTTCTTTCCTTTAGCTATATTGCTTTTACTACTAAAACCAACATCTAACTTCCTTTTCTTATTCTCAATCTCATCCGTAGCTTATCGAAGATTATGAACTTGTTTGATCAAATGAGTTTCATCAACAACATCATTATATGTTTTCACTTTACTCCTCTTTAGCTCTACCTAGTAATAAAGATCAAGTCTTTCCTTGAACTATTCAACTTTATAAACCTCATTATTTCGTACAGCTTTAGGAGCAAACTTCAATAACTTATTGAAATCCCTCTCATATTCTTCAATTGTCTTACCCCGTTGTCTTAGTTTATAGTATTCTTTACACATTTGTTCTTTTATATCCTTGGGAAAATATCGTTTCAAAAATGTATCTTTAAATATAGCCCAACAAATTAGTTTTGGTAAATTCCATCTCTTTACCTCCCACTAATTACTTGCATCCCCATCTAACAGAGTAGCAGTTATCTCAACTTTCTTATTTTCTCCAACAAGTCAATCCATTCTTCTACCATTAAAGGATTAGTGTTATTTTCATTAAATGGCTTCACTAATTGCTTTACTTAAGCTAACTTCTCTCTATCTCCACCAACTCCTGCCAATGTAACTATAAACTGTTGTGGTAATTCCTCCTTATGTTGTGGTTACTTAGGGTTAGGTTGAGGCTATTGTGATAGATCCTCTCTTTGCTCCTCTAATACATAGCTCATTGGCGACATTCCACGTTCCCTACAGATCATCTTTCTAAATAAACACCATATAAAATTCTATGGATAACTATTATAGTTGTTTTACTAAACTATGACTCTTTGTTAACTAATTACCCCACACATCACACACATACCTAAAGGTTTTGGTTCCTAATTAATGCTTTGGTACCACCTAAAGGATGTCACATCTTGGCATAGCACGGGATGCACGATCACACAGGAATACCTATTGAAAACTTAACTTAACTTAACTTAACCTGCTCATTTATCAAAAGAAAACATTGTTTACATAATAAAGGGGTTTCTACATCGAAGTTTAGCTGGATATTCTATTACAACTTATGTATACAACATAATATTTAACATCAAAACATAAACCAACTTTTTCCTTTATCATCTTCACAATAATATGATTCCTGACTTAGTACAAGCTCCATACAAAAGTTGTTTACTCCAACTCACGCTCTCAGTATATATATTCCCCCTTAGTATTAGGCCATTCACAATGTTATTAACCTAAGGATAAAATATTTTATCTCCTCAACTACTAAAGCTAAGTGAGAGTGGATAACAAACAATATCATATATACAATATTGCATATCACAATTGAAACATTTCAATCATAACCTGTAGGTTCAACTTCACATATGTATTTACCCAATCGGGCATTTACTACTAGCAATGTAGCATGCATCGGTATTGATATCCTATGCCTTCCAATTTTCATCTGGTTAGTTGACATAGCCTAGCATCTACATATAACGCCTAGGAACCTAGGGCAATAAGGAGCTACTTAGGAGTAGGACCCCTAACGTTACAAAATTAGACTACACACTGTAGTTTACCAAATCAAAGTGATAACACTACCAAATTAGACTACACATTGTAGTTTACCAAATTTGACTATCAAAATAGTCACAATGTTCAGGTAATGTAATCTATATGTTTCCAAAAACTGAGTTCACAAAGCTATGCTTTTTCCATGATCACTTAAAAGCCTTATTTTGAAAGTTCTGACCTATAGGTCCCTTTTTGTGTCATGCCATGCCATGATATGCAATAGCAACTCAAGAATATCAATCAGCATAATCAATCTTTAAGTTTTATTCAACCTAGTTATTTGATTTTAGTTTTCAAACTCTCCATAGTGGAATTCTAGTATCTTACTTAGGGTTTACTTAGGTGAACACCTAGAAGATTGAGTTAGTAATCATTCAACTTCCCTGGTTAACATAATCATTCATAAGCAAAAATCGTTGCCCAACATGGTAACAAAACAATTTAACCAGAATACAGTTATTGTTATTCAAAATTATCACATCAGCATCTACTATAGTAGCATATCAATTCAATCAAGATATGCCCATATTTAATCAATACAGCATTAAACACCACGGAATGTTATGAATAACAATATATCTACTCGAAGCATGGGTTAAATCCACTTACCTGGGCTTAACAATGGAGCAATATCCTATAGTTCACAATGTGGTCCCTCCTTACTTATCACACCTATGAAAATATAAACATAGTTTTTAAGTCAAATACCAGTTGAATCCAAATTCTAGTAAATTTCCCTATCGTGCCTTTAAACTTTATTTAACCGTATCTTACTTTTTCCTTATCTGAATTCAGTAAACTTTATATTGTCACAATCATTATTTCGAGTGCTATTAATATATATTAAGAAACAAGATTGAACAATATTGTAAAAAACCAAAAAATACGCTTTCGTATTACGTATTACAACTCAATTGTGTGCTATCCTAACTTCGTAATTGACTCGAATAAGCTTCAGTACTGAACTAAAAACCTTAAAAATCACAATTTCCAAACTTATTTAGTAATCTTTAATATACCCCAAAGTATTCATTTTACGTGAATTTGATAAGTACCTAATTAGTACTAACAACTATATTACATATTAAGCCAATATATAAGTTTATATTAGGAAAATATGTAACAAATACTATACGAGGCCAATTAAGTTCATAAAAAATCCTATAAACTCACAAAATTATGTAGTTTAATTATTGACTATGAATTATACTAAACTAGCTATTATATATTTTTATAAAAAATAGCAGTTTTAAGTCAAAATTAATAAAAATCGAACAAATAAGTGAATTTAACCACAAAATAAAAATAAAGTGTTCCAAACATCATTTTAAGCTTCCAAGAATCATAATACATAGTGTACATACTTTGATTTTGTTAAAAACTAATTAATTCGATAAAACAGCGAAATTGCTAATTTTATCCAAAATAATAACAATAAATAGTAAACATGGTTATTTTCAAAAATTATTTTTACTACAATTAAATAAATATATTTAGTATATTATGTACAAATTTTTAGATTGAAAGAAAATTATTTAATATTTCTAAAATTTAATTCAATTTTTGTCTAAACAAAGCTATTTCTTAAGGACCTCATATTTTCAATAATTATTTATCAAAAATAAAATTATTACATTAATCTAAACATAAAATAACTCTAGAAAACCTAATTTCATAATTAAATAAACTCATTTATTATTTTTACAAAATTTACAAAGTTTTGGTTGGAAATTTGATTCACCTGAATTGGTTAGTCAACCTTGTCAAAACACCTTCCCTAGTGGTGCTTCCTTTGACTCTAAATGGCCACCACAATCGGACACCAGTAATCTATTGAACTGGCCTAATCCGATTCCGCACTCTATTTTTACTCTAAATTTGCTATTTTTTTCTAATTTGTTTCAAAATTTTCTATCTTTTTCATACTTCCAAAATGTTGTTTTTAAAGTGTGCATGCCCTATTTATGATTTTCAAATGGATTAGGATTAATAAAAATTGGACATATGGCTTACACATGTTATTTTCTTGATTTTTCAAAGCATAAGGTATCAATTTATTATTTCTTACCTTTTGACTCATCAATTGTAATTTATCTTAGGCTACTACATCATGGGATAACTCATCATTTCATTTTTTTATCAATTTTCCATTTTTTATATTAATTTACCTTATTTTAATAATAATTTCTTATTATATATGTGTATTTAATACAAATAATGCATATTCTATGTATATTACATATAATTCAACTTCATTTATTATTTTTATAAGTTAGATAACTTATCTATAATATCTTATTATATCTAAAAACTTAAATTTTACAATTATTGACTTTATCGATGCATTGACGTTTTTCTTAAATTAGCTTATTTCGAGAAATTGACTCTACTTAAATTATTTCATCTAACTTTTCTAACTTTGCTGTGAAGTTTGAAATAAAATGGATAACTTAGTCCAACGCCCTAAATTTAAGAGCTCGAATCTTAAGGTTATCGAACTAGCTCAAAATTCTGGTGTACTACAAAAACTATCCTACAATATATATGATATGTAAGTGCTATTAGCTCCATAACTATATGGTAAGAAGTGCAAATCCTTTATTAACTAAGATGAAGTGGGAGAGAGATAGGTCTGTGACCCCAGTTGGTGTATGATACAATTGATAAGGTCAATGATCTATTAGTAGGCAAGATACCAAGTCATGTTATAGTATAGTATAAAGGATATGTGTCACGACCCGAAGGGGGAGCTAGTTGTGGCAATTGCCGTATACCGTACAAAAGATTGTAGATTGAATTCTCTTACAATCGACGATCCTTTTATACGATACACCAGGCTATAGTTACAACTAACAACCAAGAGTACGCAAATATAAGTAATATCATTTCATGATAACAATAATAAAATATAGAAACATAACACATAATCTATTTATATAAGAATTTACAAATAAGAAATCTAAAGCATTTCTTATGTCAAACTGGTATCATTCAATTACATAATTAGCTCTATAAACTATCATAAGTATACTCTGATCACGTCCTGCTCCTATAATAACCCCTTGATGAACACTAACCTCGGGCATGCAATGGCCCGACTCTATAAATAACTCAGCCTGCAAAAAAAGACTACAAGGGTATAAGCTAACTAGCTTAGTGAGATAATCCTCTCAACTATACAGCAATCAAGTTATATAATAATTAAGTTCAATCAAATGAATACATGTTAGTCAGTATGATAAACAAATACATGCAGGTGACTAGGTACTACATGCAACTCAGATTTAACTCCCTCTGAAGTTAGGGTTGGAGATACATCGGTACAGTCAGATCTGAGTATCATACTAGAACTTATTTTATAACAAAACTCCGCGTTCCGTATTTAAAATGTGATGGTATATCCATTATCAGTGTTATCAAAAACAAGTTCTACATATGATTGTAAGTAGGTTTATACAGCCCTCATTCGCTTCTAAATGAAGGCCTCTAGACTCGACTCTTAGCTAGGCGGTTGGCACCTCCAATGCTTAGTAATCCCGCGGGCCAGGGTAAGGTCATATCATACATATGCACCATACGAAATCTATAATAATCAATAATCAATCCACGTATAACCTTTTGCTACCTCTGTGTAATGTAACTGCAGGAATTAATTATGCGGTGTATGATTATGCATGTTTCAAGTTAATTTTTTCTAGTCGAGTAAAATTAGGTCTTATTATTCAGTGATCATTCAAAGTCACAAACAATCAATTCCTAGTGAATCTACTATGCAACAATCAATACATTATTGTAATTTAAAGTAAATTCACTATTAACAACCAATTATCATACATAAGCATAACCCAACCGCATACAACATTCATTTATTGATCATAACTTGTATTCACTAACTATAAACATAAACAAGTATGGAATCATCAGGAAAACTACTTAGCCATAGTCGACTCAAGGGTTGTAATAATCTGGTGGCAACTCAGGGTCAGTGTCAAGATCACTTGAAAATAATAAAAATTTGTAAGATTGAAAATTTAAAGCTAAACTAGTATCATAATTTGTAAGATTTACTTCACCTAATTACGCGAAATTATCGATTTAAGCTTTTTACTGAATTGCATATAACTTTTTCGTTTTAGCTCGGATCATTATGAACTTATAGTTCATTTTGATCATTTTCGAGCGTATTTTCTCATAGTGAAGTCTGTTTTGGACATTATGACTTCCAATTTGAACTATAATATAAAAATATCATAAAATTTATAAAATATTAATTTGAGCTTTTTCTTAATATATTTATGATTTAATAATTATTTAAATCATATAATTGATAATTTTATTATCTTAAGCATATTTTACCTTGGTTACTTATTTTTGAGATTTTAGACTTATTATTATTATTATTGCTATTATTTTTATTATTTATTATTTTCTTATTATTCATTTGTATTTTACAATATACATACATATATATATGTACTTATACTATATTTAATTAATTTTATAATTTATTTTAATTAGAAATTCCTAATTTACGGTAATATATATATATATCTACTCCTTACATATTTATAAATTTATTTTATTTAGTAAATATTATTATATTGTATATGTTACTTAATATTCGGTATACTACATATATATTATATGTTATACATATACTATATATTATACATATATTCACGCCACATACATGTATACCTATATGTATATAAAATGTAGCTTACATGTGTACATAAATATATAAATACCAAATACACATATATATATATAATATATGAATACTTATACTTATATCTATATATATGAAATAAAGATTGTACACATATATACATACTTAGCGAATTTCACGTGTATAACTATATATATATATCTATATTTATTTTGTAAAAATACTTAATACATACTATATGTAGTCTTATGGATACATATATACCGTATATTGTACCTATATACATACATATCTTTATACATACATATATATATCTTAAATTATCTACTTATGCATACATACATGTATATATAATGAAATATTTAATAAAATACAACACAAATACTTAGTATATACATGTACATACCATATAATATATATGTATACTACTAAAATAATTTTACTTACCTATTTATATTTGATTTTCTTCTTCTTTTCCTCCTCCTTCTTCTTCATTTTTCTTCTTATTCTTCTCCTTGATCTTCACAGTTTTGTTTTCTTTTTGTTTTTTTTTTTACTTTGCTTTTCTTTTCTTTTGTTTTTCCCACTTTGTAATTTCGGTTTGGTTTCTTTTTCTAGGATTTGAGGCGTAAATCAGTAGAAGAAAGCAAGGAAATAATAAAAAAATACAAGATCCTTATCCCATTAGATTAGGCGTTAAATTAGAAATGACATTTTCTTTATTAATTTGTCCTTTCTCCCTTAATTGGTTAACACATGTCCATTTATTTTATACACATGAGCTGCTGAATTTTTTTCAGCTGAAATTCACGTGTAAGATAAGGAAAATAGAACAGAAGAAGAAAAGAAAGAAAAGAGAAAAAGGAAGAAAGAAAAAGGAAGAAAATATAAATTAAAAATAAATATATGCAACTTCTCTAAACCTAAAAATCATAAAAATAATCATCATAAATTAATTTTAGAATTTTATGTAAATTTATCAATTTAATTGGTACCTATTATAATTATAATTTTTACAAGTTATTTTAACAATTTTGTTAAAATTTTACACAATTATGCGATTTAGTCGATAATTGCAATCGACTACAATTATATCACTATTGAGTGATATTTAACTATTTTATAGGCTTAAAGTTATAGTTTTAGGGTTTCAATCAAATTCGGGTTTAATTTTGGTTAGTGGTGTATAATTCAAATTTAGGGTTTTAGTACGCGATTTAGGGTTTCGATTAATTTCTAGGGTTTTTATTATCGGTATTAAATTCAATTTATTAAGTTTCATAATATTTTATTGTTACTAGCCTTATCGACTCATTACATAGTTTAAGACACTCGGATTTAAATTATGATTCAGACTATCGATTTTTTAGGGTTTATAATATGAGTCCAAGTATCGATTCTATATGGAACCATGAATGTTAAACACTAGCAATTTACCCTAAATCGCCAATTGTCTAACTTAATAATGTTGGATAGTTTTTTATTAGCAAGTAAAGATAAATAAATTACAATAATAAAATAATCAAGAACAAATAAAATAAACAAGACTAAATAAAATAAATAAACAAGATTCATTAAATAAAGGGAGCACATTATCATTAGTAGACCATTGTTATTCACTACCTAGTTTTATGCAACTTTCAATCTTTATTACTCTTTAGACTATAGAGATGCCTATTATGAATTAATCGGATTCATGTCTCTCGCTAACACCTAACCTTGAGATTACTTACAAGAATCGCTTTTACTATAAAGCATCTAATGATTGTACGAAGATCTTAGATCCTACTACTAGGTTACCTTAATTAAGAGAAATCGGCATCTAATTGCTTAACCTATGCGATTCCTTTTAATTACACTATTATAGTTACTGTAAGAACTTGTAAACTCAATAGCAAACTCAAACATCGAATTAATAACCTAGCTAAATATTAATTCAGTGACAATATGCATAGTGTAATTAGATTGTCAAAGGTAATATCATTAATTGAATAAAATAAATGTTGCAATAGAAACCAAGGTTCAATAATGATTCACTAAGAATAATTAAAATAACAACATGATGAATTAAAGGAAGAAGAAAGATTAGAAACCTCTAATGTAATTCTACACAGTAACTCTTC
>JAMXBB010000009.1:53896712-54061324 GCA_024138015.1 Lumnitzera littorea | reverse complement strand
AAATTTTATGATCAAAATCAATTGTAATGATTATTGTATCCCATCTTCATTAACGCATAGATTTGGTAATTGTTTTTATAAATTGCTTTTGGGTTTTATTTCTTGTTTTCTTCAATTGCATGCTATACATCTAGAGTCCTGGGAGCAAACCAAAAACTAAAAAAGAGAAAGAAAAAAGAAATACAGCAAAATGCACACATACACAAATTCGAAAACAAAAAAGGGGAAAAACCAAGCAAATACTAAGAGGAAAAAGAAGAAGAAGAAGAAGAAGAAATATCAAATAATTTACAAAAGAATTGAGGTAGCTTATTATTTATTTTTTTACATGTATATATACTCCATAATAGGTACATGTATATTTAGTATATATTTTTTTGTTATTACATGAACGTATGCGTAAATATATATGTATATAGTATATAGTATGTACATGTATGTGTATATAATATATATATACCATGTATTTTCTTATGTGTATGTATGTACACGTGATTATATATATATATATGTGTGTGTGTATGTACCTAGTATTTTCAACAATATCATATGTATGTATAAATGGGTATATATGTGTATGTATATAATATTTATTTTAGTATATGATATGTATATACATGTATTATGTATTTTCGTATATATGTACATATGTATATATTTTGTATTTTCTTTATGTGTATATATATATATATGTAGGTAGACGTGAATATGTATAGGAATATATATATATATATATATATATATAGTATTCTAATTTTTTTGTTATATATATGTATACATGTATAATAGAAATATGTATTTATATATATACTTATTAATTTTGGTTTATAAAATTTTTGTATAATATTTGTACATGTATGAGTTGGACGTGATATTTAAATGTATATATGTATGTATATTATTAATTGTATTTCATATTTTAGTATATAACATATATATAATACAACCGTATATGTACATATGTATATAAAGTATAAATATATGTATATTACACTCATACATATAGTATATAGTATATAATTAAAGTTGGAATGATTTAATACATAAAGTATAGTATACATATAAACATACATATATGAATAGTATTGTATACATAAAAACACAAGTATATTTAAATAATATATATAATGTACTATAATATTAATTTAATAAATATATATAAGAGTATTGTAAATTATGAAAAAGGATAATAATTAAATAAAATAGAAAATTTAATAAAATATAATAATAAGTATTTATATATAAATACACTTATACCATAAAATGTAAGAAATAGGAAAAGAATAGAAAATTTTGAAAATTTCGCAAGTATGACATGTGGCACTTTCATATACTGTCGCATCATTACTTATATATAAATTAAGTAATTTTTGTCAATTAATAATCATAATAATTAGTAAATTAATTAGAAAAACAATAAAATAGAAAAATTGAATTAATAAATATTAAACCCCAAAAATAGGTAGAAATAAGTAATTAAAGTAAAATAGGCATAAAATAAGAAAATTACAAGAATATATTATTCAAATAATTATTAAATTGTAATTATATTAAGAAAAGCCTAATTTGATATTTTATAACTTTTTAAGTCAAAATAATGAACATTGTGATATTTTTATATCACAATCAAAACTGCAGGTTATAACATCCAAAATGGACCCTGCTATGAGAAAATATGTTCGAAAATGATTGAAATGGATTATAAGTTCATAAAGATTTGAGCTAAATTGAAAGAGTTATATGCGATTCAATAAAAAGCTCGAATTGACTACTTTATGAAAACTAATAGCTAAATTTAGTAAACAGTACAAATTACGATACTAGCTTATTTATTTAATTCCCAAACTTATTACTTTTCGTATTCCCTATTATTAGGTGATCCATCAGATTACTACAACTCTTGACTTAAGTATAGCCGAGTGAGTTTTTCCTAACAATTTCATATTTACTTGTGTACATAGTTAGTGAATATAAATTATTATTAATAATTGAATGTTATGTGGAGCTAGGTTATGCTTGTATATGATACTATTTATTGATAGTGAATTTATTTTAAAGTATAATAACGTATTGGTTGTTGCATAGTAAATTCGATAGGGATTGGTTTCTTTATAACTTTATTGATCACTAAATAATAAGACCTAATATTATCCAATTTGAAAGGACTAAATCGAAATACGCATAATCATGCATTATATAACTAATTCCGGACGTTACATTACACGAAGGTAGCAAGAGGCTATACGTATTTTGATTATTGTGATTATAGTATTTTATATGGTGTATACGTACAATATGACCTTACCTTGGCTTACGAGATCGGTAGGCATTGGAGGCGCCAACTACTTAGCTAAGGGTCGAGTTCAAAGGTCTCTATTTAGGGATAAGTGAATGCTGTGTAAACCTACTTATAATTCTACATAGAACTCGATTTTAATAAAAAACTGAAAATGGATGTACAATTAATTTTGTATACGAAACGCGGAGTTTCGTTATTATATAAGATCTAGTATGATACTTGGATCTAACTATACCAATAGATCTCCAACCTTAACTTTGGAGGGCATTAAATCTGAGTTGCTTGTAGTACCTAGTTACTTGCATGTATTTGTATAGTATACTGATTGTTCATGCATTCATTTGATTGAATTAAATTGTTGGATAACATGTTTGTGGTATGGTTAAGAAAATTATCTTACTAAGCTAGTTAGCTTATACCCCAATAGTTTACTTTCATAGGTGATTCGCTTAAACTATATATATAAAAAGAAATTGCTAATACTCCAGTAAGTATATTGGGTTGGAATCAAGTAATATAGAAAAGTGAGGTTGTCGATCCCTTAAGGACTAAGAAATTACTAATCCTATATTTGTTCTTATCAATATTCAAGCAATTAAAATTAAATTAATTAATCTAATAATTACTCTAAAACTATTGAAAAGAAAATAACTATGAAAAAGCTAAAATTAAGCAATCAATTGAGAATTGTGGGAAAACAGAATCCACCCTAGATTACACAAATCAAATTGTTATCATATCATATAGATTAATAGTTATATGGTTATTCAAGTGAAATTATTATACCTTAAAACTTAAGGATTTAAACCCCTAATTAATTAGTCAACTTCCGTATTTTCTAATTAATAGTAGACTCTAAATTATAATCATATATCTCTTGATACTATGATTATCTAATGTCCTAAATCAATTATCCCTAATGTCTTAGTAAATAATTAATCACCGAACATCGCATTAATCTCTATATAATTTCTAATTAATTCAATTAACTCTGCTTCCACATTAATTAATCAAATCAACTAAGAATTTCTAACAAACCCTAATCAACTCCTGTATCATTAGGGTTTCTAATAATTATAATTAATTGAACAATTATAATCAAAATCATAGAAATTGCAATCACGAATCATCTATATGTCTCTTAATCCTATAACATGAACACAATCATCATCTTAACTATTTAGGGTTTCATTAATTCGTACAAATAAATTTGATTAGCCATGGATTTGAAAACAAAAACATAAATATTAATTGAAATTGCAAGGAAATTTATAATTGAAAGCACAAGTAATACACAGAATTACACAAGAATAATTGAAATAGATGTTACCAATTCTGTATTGGAAAGAAATATTCTTCAATTGCAACTTCAGTCTTGGTCTCCATAGCAAAAGCAAAATCCTCTCAATGATCAAAACGCTTCTCCCAAAGAATTCTTCAAAAACTATCTAAAACTATTCTACGACTCTCGACATCTAAGGAAAAAGTGTCTAAAAGTCTCTCAAAGGATGAAACATAAGCTATATATATGAAAAATTAGGGCTGGCTTGTATGAAGTTTCCTTTTTCATGAAGGCTGGTAGTATAAGTGTAAGGCCGGCTTTTAGGCTAGCAGTGTAGTCATCTAAGGCTAGCGGTGTAGCCAACAAGGGTTGCCGGTGCAAGTTGTAAGTTGTAAGCGGGCTGTTAAGCCAACGACCTTTAATTCTAATTTGCATGTATTGATCTGAACTTCATTTATATGCTTAATATTCCTCTAAATCGTCCGTAATTCCACTCTTGAATCCTTTAATTCTTGAAATGTCCAAATAAAAATAATTAAGTACCAATTCTTAATGATTTCTATAAAATCTATAATAATTCTATCTTAATTTGCACTTTAAAACATGAAAAATTTGCCTTTATCAACTACCCTACACTTGAACTTTTGCTTGTCCTCAAGCGAAATAAACTAAATTAAAGAAATCTATCATTGAAAATACAAAGTTTCCAATTGCTAATCTAAGACATCTGATATTTCACATTTTCAAACTCACTAATTTATAATGCCCAATGCTTTAACCAATTCGAAATATGTGATTAGAGTACTACAATTGAAACTAATAAGCTATTCCAAAGAAAACAAATTTTAATTTAAGCGTTTAACCTAAGATTTCTACTTTGAAAAGTAGATACTTAGTTCTAAAAGGAAAAACACCCATTTAAACTTTACAGTTGTTAACAAGCATATTATCCATCTAATTATTTCGACAAACAAATTAACAAAGCAGCGAAAGCATATGGTATCTACTCTATCCCTAGATTTTCTTCCTTTTTATTACAAGCCTTAATTCATTTCTTGAATTGCATTCCAATTTCCATTTTCCATTCCCCTTCTTCTCTTTTTTTTCTTTTTTTCTAGTTTAGATACTAAACTTTTGCCTTTCCGGCCTTCTCGTTATAATGAGTGCATTGAGTTGGCACATCTCAAGCTCATCACCCAAGTGACTAGGTTTTAAAGGGATCCTTATGAACTCTTCCTTACTTTAACATTCAAGTCAACATACTCTTAACTCAATTTCTTGAGTTATTGGAGTAAAGGAACTCATTTCCTTCTTTTTTTTCTTTTTTTTTTTTGAATGCTCACTATAATTTTTTAGACTTCTTTTACAAGAATCACTAAGTTCAAAGCTTTACTTACCTCTTTCACTAAATGTTAAAGTGCCGTTAGAACAATTAAAAAGACCATATATTAATTAACCTTGCATAGAAGTGAGCTTGTTTACTTTTCACTTAAGGACTCGACCGACTTTTAAATTTCAAATTCTAAGGCTAAAAACTAGATAAATTAGGTTCCTAAAGAATTGACTAATTAATTTTAACTAAGTATAAAAATCTCAACATTGGTGAGTAGGGTACTTTAGTGAGTCAATTATTTAAATCACAATCAGATGCTATCAACAATTTCTTTGTATAATCTCTAGATTCAAAACCAGAAATTTAAGAATAAGTAAAATTCAAGTTGATAAGAAAGTATAACTATTTGTAAACGAAAACCGGCATCAAAATTGATATTTTCATTTCCTATAATTCTTTCCTCCACTATAGAATAGATAGTGTCCACACTATCTTCTATTTAATATGCAAGAGGAAATAAAAATTCGTAGCAATAAGAAATAAAAAATTGGCATTCCCTTGGATTCAAACTTTTAGCAACAATGAAAATTCCAAGCATAAGATCATTGATATCATAGAATTTAGATCTGACCTATCTCATCAAATGCAAAGAAACATGAAATAGCAAAGATAGCATAAAAGTGTACTGAAAAGTACATAGTAAAGCTAATGATCCAGAGTTACCCAAATAGATGGGTACTAAACAAAAATAAATAAGCAGCTAAATAAAAGAAAAAGAAAAGAAAAGAAAAGAAAAACGAAAATAAAATAATAATAAAATAAAAAAAGCATAAGAAAAGCACACAAATATCTAACTGTCTCTATCAGTGCTGCTACTCTCTGCACTAGAAGTCTTATAATGGAACTGCTCTACAGCTGTTGGCTGAAAACTTGAGATAGCAAACTTCAACATATTGAACATAGTAGTCTGGAACTTTTTATTCTTCTTCCTTTCTTTCTTGATCTCATTCCGTACTTCTTTAATTTCAGCACTCAATTGTTCATAATTGCTATCTGGAGGATGAGATGAAGTAGATACTTTACAGCAACAGCAAGATTTTCAAGAATGTTCTCCTCATCAACAAGATGGGGCCTATTATTTATCTTAATCAATCCCTAACCATTAAATGGTGTAGTAGAAATAGGTTTACATGGGATACCATTGTCCCCCTCCAGTTCGTTAAAAAGCCCCATACCCTTCAATAATGCAATAATGTACTCACCACAAAAGATAACCTGTATCCTAGTATCATCAATTTGCCTATAGATAAAATTTGCTATCTCTACTCTCAAATCTATCTAATATCCAGAAATCATACTGTATAGATAAAATATGTCAAAACTGGTTACCTTACTATGGTTGGTCTTCTTATAGCTGAGAGTATGAGCAAGGATATAGTGGAGTAGCATGTGCTCCACTGCTGAGAAAGTTGTGGTGAGCGACTTTGACGGTACAAAATCATCCCACCTAGGATAAATCAACTGGAATCAAAATCGCTCTGTAGACAAATCACTAGGCCAAGAGTTAGGTAAATTGACTTCCTCCTCCTCATATAAACCTAGAAAATAGCCAATTTGACTCAATTTAACGACATGAATTTCTTCATAAACCTAAAATGTAAAAGTGGACATATGCTTACTTCTCTCTAATTGCAAAGTGGATAAAAAATCAATGGCTACATTTCTATAAGTGGGTTCTTTTACCTCAAATAATCGAAACCATGTTTTATCAAGAACCATCTGTTGGATTCTATTGTCCATTCCATATTCTTGCAAAATAGTCTAATCTAAATATTGCTGATTCATGAATGTCATCAGTTTTAGCTCCCTCCTTCACTCCCTAACATACTCCTGATGTGAGAGTAGATCATTGCCTGAACTTTTGGATGACGAAGTGATTGCCATCTTCTGTTTCTTTATCAGTTGCATCTTCTTAGGTGGCATGGTGGATGCAAAATCTCAGATCTATAAAGAAGAATGGAAATGTGTGTAAAAATAAGTAAAGAGAGTGAGTGTATGAGGTTGTGGGTATATGGGAGAGGGAGAGTTTGAGAGAAATCTAAAGAGAGAGAGAGAGAAAAACTAGAGAGAGAATTCAGGAGAAAAAATGAGTGAGGAGAGAGAGAAAACCGACTGATGTGCTTTTAAAAGCACTGTATGCCGGCACTTATCTCTGTACGCCTACGCCGGTTACATACATTGCCGGCGTATATGGGTAAGCCAGCTAATAGATTGGCGGCCTTGAATTCAAATTTCACGCTTTTCTCTAGTTTTTCATTTTTTTTTTCTTTTTTCTTTAGGCTGACAACCTTCATGCTAATGGCTAACCTAAAATTTTTCAAAATTTTTTTTTGAAACAAATTAACTAATAATGAATAAAGAGAAAAATAAAAAAAAATTAGTTTGGTTAGACATGGGTTACCTCCCATGAAGTGCTTAGTTTATAGTCGCTAGCTCGACTTTTCCGATCTTACTGTGGTGTCACTGTCCATGCTTTCTCGTTCAAAATAATGTTTGAGGAGATGACTATTTACCTTGAAAGTGTGATTGTCTCCTACCTTTAACTCAACTGTAACATAAGGAAAAACAATAGCTATTTCAAATGGTCCAAACCATCGAGATTTTAACTTACCCGGAAACAATTTCAATTGAATGTTGTATAATAGCATTTTTTGACTAGGTACGAACTCCCTCTATTGAATGTTCATGTCATGCCATTGCTTAGCTCTCTCTTTGTAGATCTTAGCATTTTCATAAGCTTCTTCTTTGATCTCGTCTAGCTAGTTCAATTGGAGCAATCGCCTTTCACCTACAACTTGTAAATCAAAATTAAAGTATTTTATGGCCCAATATGCCTTGTGCTCGAGCTCTACAAATAGGTAACATGATTTACCATAAACAATTTTGTATGGGGACATTCCTATAGGGGTTTAAAAGCTATTCTATAAGCCTACAATACATCATCAAGTTTTAGAGACTAGTCTTTCCTGGATGCATTGACAGTCTTTTCTAGGATACACTTTATCTTTCTATTGGGTACCTTAACTTGTTTACCAGTTTGTGGATGATATCGGGTGGCAAGTTTATGAGTGACTCCATATTTTGTTAATAGTTTTTGAAATTGGCTATTACAAAAATGCGAACCCCCATCACTTATAATAGTCTTAGATACCCCAAACCTGGAAAAAAAATGTTTTTTTTTTCAAAAAATTAATTACCACTCTAGCATTGTTAATTTGTAGAGCTACTATGTTTACCCATTTTATAAAATAATCTACTTCCAAAAGTATATATTTATTTGAAAAAGATAAAGAGAAAGGGCCTATGAAGTCTATTCCCCATACATCAAAAAGCTTAATTACTAGAATACTCTTTTGTGGTAATTCTTGTCTCCTAGAAATATTCCCAGTCCTTTAGCATTGAGCACAAGACATAACATAATTCCTACAATCACTAAACAAACTAGGCTAATAAAATCCACAAGACAAAATTTTAGCTGCAATTCTTTCCACACTAAAGTGGCCTCCTGCTTCTTTAGAATGACAGTGCTGAATTATGCTAAATTGTTTTGTTTCAGGCACATAACATCTAATTACTTGGTCAGCATAGCTTTTAAAAAGATATAGTTCATCCCAGAAATAAAATTTCACATCATGTAAAAACTTCTTTTTCTTTTGAAATGAGAAACCGTATGGTTAGTAAATGATCACTATCATCACACATCATCTTAAAAGGAAGCTCTCAATTTGGTGCAATGATCATTGGTGCCGAAGTAAGCTTCTCCTTTAGTAGATTGAATTCCTACAAACAACTGTCATAAAAAACAAAGGTAGAATCTTTTTCAAGTAAATTACAAAGAGGTCTAAAGATTTTAGAGAAGTCCTTGATAAATCTCCTGTAGAAGCAAGCATACCTTAAGAAGCTCTTGACTCCTTTAATTGAAGTAGGTGTTAGCAACTTCTCTATTATCTCCACTTTAGCTTTATCAACTTCAATCCCCTTTTTCGACACCTTGTGACCTAAGACTATTCCCTCTCTTACTATAAAATGGTATTTTTGCCAATTTAGAAGTAGATTAGTCTCTTTGCACCTTTTAAGTACACAGCTTAAATTAGTCAAACATGAATCAAATGACTTCCTAAAGACAGAGAAGTCATCCGTAAATATTTCAATAAAATTTTCTAACATGTTAGAAAATATAAACATCATGTATCTTTGAAAAGTTGCGGGTGCATTACAGAGACCAAAGGGCATTCTCCTAAAGGCAAAAATGCCATAAGGATATGTAAAAGTGGTTTTCTCCTAGTCCTCGGGTACAATATGAATTTGATTGTAACTAGAATATCCATCTATAAAACAATAATAATCATACCCTGAAAGCTTTTCTAGCATCTAATCTATGAAAGAGAGGGGGAAGTGGTCTTTACGAGTTGCATGATTCAGTTTTTTATAATCTATGCAAACTCTCCATTTGGTCATAGTGCGAGTAAGGATAAACTCATTAACCTCATTTTTAACCACAGTCATACCACTTTTTTTTGGCACTACCTGAACGGGACTAACCCACTTACTATTTGAGATAAGGTAGATAATACATACATCTTGCAATGTGAGTACTTCTTTCTTCACCATCTCCTTGAGAGTTGGGTTAAGTTGTCTTTATGGCTGTACTGTAGGTTTGCACTCAGCCTCAAGCAATATCTTGTGAGTGCAAATTAAGGGACCAATCCCTTTTATATCAGCAATGGTCCACCCGATGGCTTCTTGATGCTCTCTCAGAACTCCTAGAAATTGTTTCTCCTGGTCACTTGTCAAAGAGGAGGAGATCATTATTGGCAAAGTATCATTTGTTCTAGGATATGCATATTTTAAATGATTAGGTAAAGGTTTAAGTTCAAGTACCGAGGGTTATGTCAATGATGGAACTAGCTTCTATTCATTGTGCCGAGTTCTTCATAGTATCGAGCTTTGATTTCTAACACCTGTTCCTTACCTTGTTCTTCAAGCTCATCATCATCGCTCCAATCATCTAGATCCTTAAGAATTGATTCTATAATATCCAATCCTGCTTTTTCTTCTATAGACTCACAAGTAATCTCATCAAACATGTCAATAGTGTAACAGGATTTGCAATCATCAAAATGCTTTATGGCTTCATAAACATTAAACGTTACCTTATTATCTATAACTCTTAAATTCAGCTTACCTTATTCCACATCTATTAATGCCTTACCTGTTGCGAGAAATGGTCTACCTAGGATCATGGGTACCTCTCTATCTTCTTCCATCTCCAAGACTATAAAGTCGACTAGGATGGGTACCTCTCTATCTTCTTCCATCTCCAAGACTATAAAGTCGACTAGGAAGATAAATTTGTCTACCTTCACTAGGACATTCTCAACAATACCTTTTAGGTATTTGATACTCCTATCAGCAAGTTATAAGGTGACATGAGTCTCCTTACAATCTCCATGTCCCAACTTCTTAAAAACAGATAGGGGCATTAAATTTATCCTTGCACTTAAATCAATAAGAACCTTATCAAAATGAAAATTTCCTATAGTGCAAGGAACAATAAAACTCCCATGATCTCTTTGTTTTCTAGGCAAGATGGATAAATTTTTTTGAAGGATCATGGAGTACTCCCTTGTAAGCATTACTAGTTTGTTCCCGTCAATCTTTCTCTTCTTAGTGAGCAACTCCTTCATGAATTTAGCATACGAAGGCATGTACTGCAATGCTTTTGCAAAAGTAACGTTGATTTACAGCTTCTTGAAGACATTTAGGAATTTGGCAAATTGAGCGTCTAGCTGTTATTGCTTCAATCTTCTTGGAAAAGAGACTGGAGGGACATACTGTTTCACTTTTGGTGACTTCTGCATTGGTTCCTCTTCCACCTCCTTCCCTTTTTCTACCTTTAGAATCTCCACTTTTTCTTCAACTCATCTATCAACTGTTTCTAATGCTTTTCCACTCCTTAGCATAATAGTATTGACACCTCTAGGATGCTCTTTAATATTGCTGGGTAAAGATACTGATGGTCTATTGCTTAACTATTGAGAAATCTGACTTATCTGATTCTCTAGGTTTTGAATAGTCGCTTATTAATTCTATAGCAAGGTATCAATCTTTTGCATATAGCTCAACATGAGCTCTTCCATTCTGGATTGATTTTACTAAAGTGGAGCATTCTAAGCAGGACCTTGCTTCTAGAATCTAGCCGGTGGTTGGAATGCATTGTTATCGTTTCTTCATGAGAAATTTGGATGATTACGCCACCTAGGATTATATGTATTTGAATATGGTCCTTGATTGCTATGTTGAAAATTGTTGACAAAATTCACCTGCTCTCCATTGGTTGAGTTAAGTGATTCCTAGTTAAGCACTTAAGAGTCGAATGTGGTCCTAAACATAACTCACAAAAAATGATAGGGTTAGCATTAAAAGACTATGTTGAGGTGAGTTTACTTACCTGAGTAGTGAGAGCCGTAATTTGAGCCATTAATTGAGAGATAGTGCTATTGTTACTGGCTGCTGCCACTCCTAACTTGCTTCTCTTATTTTGCTAATTATGTGCACTGGAGGCCATTTCTTCTATCAGTGTGCTTGCTTCATTATATGTCTTTCCCATCAAAGCACCTCCAACTATAGCATCAACTAGGGACCTCAATGTCTCGTCTAAACTAAGATAGAAGATCTCAATCAGGAAATTATCTAGCAAGCCATGATGTAGGCATTTTTTGATTACCTCCTTGAATCTTTCCCATGCTTCATAAAGTGACTCACCACTAAACTTGGTAAAGTTGGTGATGTCGTTCCTTAATTTTGTGGTCTTAGCTGGTAGGAAAAATCTCCTTAAGAACTTCAATGAAAGATCAACTCAGGTGGTGATCGACTCTTGTGGCAGTGAATGAAACCAAGCTTTAACTTTATCCCTTAGTGAAAAGGGAAAGAGTTGTAGTCTGATAACCTTATCTGTCACATTGTCATCTTCATTGTATTGTAGTATTGAAGGAATCCTACAATATGCTTGTCAAGACTTTCATTAGGATATCCTCTAAATTGATTCATTTGGACCATCTAAATAAGGGATGGCTTCAACTCATAGTTGTTAGCTTGAATAGTAGGCTTTCTTATAGTCGAACCCATCACCGTAGGTACCATATAATATCATAGTGCTCGCGAAACTCCTTGTATCTGATTATTATCCTCGTTACCTGCCATTTTGTCTACTCTTCTTCTGTTCTCTCGCCTCAACTAATGCAAAGGGTGCTTTATTTCTAAATCCAGTGGTAGAAGTTCAACACTTCTACTCCTATGCATAAAACACCTGCAAAGAAGAGAAAAAATAACACACGTCATCAAGTATGCCTAGATTACCAATATAACTAAAAGGTTTAATATTTCTAATCCCCGACAACGGCACCAAAAACTTGATTCGCTTGAACTGTATATGTAAAAATAAATCACGAATACTCTAGTAAGTATACTAGGTCGAAATCAAGTAATATAGAAAAGTAAGGTTGTCGATCCCTCAAGGACTAAGAAATTACTAATCCTATACTAGTTCTTATCAATATTCAAGCAATTAAAATTAAATTAATTAATCTAATAATTACTTTAAAACTATTGAAAAGAAAATAACTATGAAAAAGCTAAAATTGAGCAATCAATTGAGAATTGTAGGAAAACAGAATCCACCCTAGATTACGCAAATCAAATTGTTATCATATTATATAGATTAATAGCTATATGGTAATTCAAGTGAAATTATTATACCTTAACACTTAAGGATTTAAAATCCTAATTAAATAGTCAACTTTTGCATCTTCTAATTAACAGTAGACTCTAAATTATAATCATATATCTCCCGATACTATGATTATCTAATGTCCTAAATCAATTATCCCTAATGTCTTAGTAAATAATTAATCGTCGAACATCGCATTAATCTCTAGATAATTTATAATTAATTCAATTAACTCTGCTTCCACATTGATTAATCAAATCAACTAAGAATTTCTAACAAACCATAATCAACTCCCATATCATTAGGGTTTCTAATAATTATAATCAATTGGACAATTATAATCGAAATCATAGAAATTGCAATCATAAATCATCCATATGTCTCTTAATCCTATAACATGAACACAATCATCATCTGAACTATTTAAGGTTTCATCAATTAGCAGAAATAAATTTAGTTGGCCATGGATTTGAAAACAAAAACACAAATATTAATTGAAATTGCAAGGAAATTCATAATTGAAAACATAAGTAATACATAGAATTGCATAAGAATAATTGAAATAGATGTCACCAATTCTGTATTGGAAAGAAATAATCTTCAATTGCAACTTCAATCTTGGTCTCCACAACAAAAGCAAAATCCTCTTAATGATCAAAACGCTTCTCCCAAAGAATTCATCTAAAACTATTCTACGACTCTCGGCGTTTAAGGAAAAAGTGTCTAAAAGTCTCTCAAATGATGAAACATAAGCTATATATATGAAAAATTAAGGCTAGCTTGCATGAAGTTTCCTTTTTCATGAAGGCTAGTAGTATAAGTGCAAGGCTGGTGGCATAATCATCCAAGGCTAGCGGCGTAGCCAACAAAGGCTGCCGATGCAAGTTGTAAGTTGTAAGCTGGTTGTTAGGCCAATGGCCTTTAATACTAATTTGCATGTATTGATCCGAACGTCATTTATTTGCTTAATATTCCTCTAAATTGTTCATAATTCTACTTTTGAATCCTCTAATTCCTGAAATGTCCAAATGAAAACAATTAAGTACCAATTTTTAATGATTTCTATAAAATCTATAATAATTCTATCTTAATTTACACTTTAAAACTTGAAAAATATGCCTTTATCAGTAGGTTAAGCTATTCGTAAAGTCGAGTCACCATATGCTCGAGGTTAGTAATACCCTAGTTGGTGGATGCAAGAGTGAGATCACTGATATGAGTAGACTCAGGAGATTGTACTTAGACTTAGAACCTTATTATGTAATATAATATGATAACAATTTGTAATATGAGTTATTGTCATCTTCTCATCTGTAATTTATATATATTTGTATTATCTATAGTTAGATAGTTTGTTATTATTATCATGGAATAATATTACTTATACCTGCCTAACTTTAGGTTGTTAGTTATAATAGTAGTCTTATATATTGAATAAAGGCTTATCAATTGAAAGGGTAATCTATCTACAGTCCTTTATATAGTATATAGTATATGGCAACTGCCATGACTAGCCCCTTCAGGTTGTGATAGTCATAACCTAAATCGACACTTAAAAACTTACGTATATAATTCAAGCATAAATGTAACTTACATCAAGCCAAAAAATACTGATCTAACACTAAACATATCAAGAAATGGGAATCTAACTTCATAATTACACTTATACATATAATTCGATAATATGAAAAAAGTATAATAATAACTTTTATATAAAGAAATATGACAATTACGATAAATAAATTGATTTACAATAAGGATAAAGGACTAACAAAATAACTACTTTTCATGATATTGAAAAATAAAAATAAAAATAATATTCTACTCACACGATACCAAAAAATGGGATTAAATCAACTCATGAAATAAAGTTGAGATCAAAACACTAGATGGACACAAATCGACATTGAATACGAACGTATTAAATATAAAAATCAGAATTTATAATTTGGTAATCAATATACTTAAATAATTATCATATAATAATTTACTAAAATGGTATAGAATGCATTAAAGATGGCCGGAAGAAAAATAATCAACTAAAGGATAGTTTGGAAAGCTGAGAACTTAGAACAAGGGATTGAGTAGGATTTAAGATTAGAAGTTTGGTGTGTCAAACAAGGAAGAATTGATTGGGGAAGGGGCTTCATCCAACACATGAAGTTATTAGGGATTCAAAAGAGAATTGAAGGGGCAATTGCGAGATTGGGAATATGAAGTTAAGCAAGTGAAGATTGGATGGTAACAAAAGGGGATCTAGTTCATAGGGAACTTGGGGAGAGGAAATGACGAGAGGTGAGTGTTGTAGGTTATTATTGGGAGTTGGAAATGTCCTAAAAAGGAAAGGAAGATAGCTTGGTACTAAAGCTAGTCTGGTGTGGCAACTCTAATGCCTAAGTCAGTAAGCATGAATGAGAAAAGTAAAGTAAAGAATTTAAGAGTTATCAAATGTCTCTTACAAAGTTTCTTTCCCATATTTATAGGAGACTACTGTGTCTTAAGGGGCAATTATTTGAATAACTATCAAGACACTTGAAAACTTCCTGATTAGACACCTTCCTAGAAATATAGGGAGAGCAAGCAGTTATGTAATATAACCATGCTTGTGATAACTATTAGCGAAATGCCGAGTGTCAATTACTTAGTGAGATACCGACAATATCAATTACCCGACTTGTTGGTAGTTAAATAGATGAGTAAGCGAAGTTAACACTTGTCAAATTGGGTGAATAAAAACTAACTATCAATACTGAGGGGGATTGGGGAATTGAGAATCAAAGAGAGAGGATGACTAGTGGTGAGATTGTCGAAAGGGGGGTAAGTTTGCCATTAGGTAGGGAAGGGAATTGAGGAAGAGTGGAATTGGGGGAGAGACAGTAAGCCAAGAGAGAGAAGAAAAAGAAGGTAGTGGCTGAAGTTAAAATAAGGTTTAGGGTTGGTTTTAAGTAGGGTCTAGAGTGTTCTAGATTGCTCTAGAATACAATGTAGGTTTATAATTAAGAGAGAAAAGTAAATAATTAATTGAAATGAAAATATATAGTATTAAGAAAAATAAATTATGTGTAACGATATTGTAAGTTATATATATATATATATATATATATAATACTGATAAAATATTTATACTTTATACGTAAAATAAAAATAAATTTTTATCTATTTAAAGCATATGTGAAATAAGAGTTTTAGAAAAATATTATTGAAACCTTAATTTGGATATTTACTCTATAGGATAAAATTTAAAATAAGTCTAGAGTTACTCGAAGATAAATAAATTGAGATTTTCCTACCAAAATGCAACTTTTATCGATACGACCTAAATTAATTTATAACTTAATTAATATTTTTACTTTAACTAGGGTAGTTCAATAACCTTTTTAATCGTTCCACAATCTATTAGTTCTTGAATGGTATATCCTATATTGTGAAAAATCTTTTAAGGAGAAATAAGAGATAAAGAAATTTCTATTACATAAAATGTAAATTGACACTCTTTATTCCTTCAAAAAATTGTCCATTTTCTAACAATTATTCCTATAATTTCTTATTGAGATATGTATATTATTTCTAGTAGACTTTGAGCTTTTTAGATTCTTTTATAAAAACATTCTACAAAATATTTTTTGGTTAATTCTCTAGGTTCATAAGGAAGACTTGAAACAAATTCATTTAGCTTAAAAAACTTTCTACTTTGAAAATATTCACTGGATCTTTTTAAAAGTCTATATTTTTTTCTATAATATTCTAAAAGTCTTTCTAAATGACTGATTCTCTTTCTAAATGCTTGTACCATAGATTTATATTTTTCTTTTGCAATGAATCTATAACACCTTAATTCGCATTGATATCAAATAGTTTGGGTATGGTCATTTGACTTAGCTTATCTCATAAACTTCTCTCAATAACTTTTCTTTATTGTTTGTCTTTGTTATACTTCCTATGTTAAATGGTCTACTATTCTAAGTCTCGAGTAGTAGGCCAAAGACCAAGTCTTACATTTTATCTCCCTAACAAAAAGTTTCATCCTCAAAACTTCCATAATCTAAGACTTTTATGTTCAAACCCAATACTACGCTTCTACGGCATGACTCTAATTTTCACATCATATCATAATCATCAACATTTGTTAAAGTCATAACTTCAATATTCTTCATTCTTTATGCTATTTGAGCCCTTACATCTAAGTCTATACCTTTGTGATTCCCTTTCATGCTACAGAGGTTTAAGTAGTAACGTTAGTTTGACTCACTTTACAGAGTCTCTAATACTTCATATGCTATCAAAACCTTTTGTCCAACTTTCTAAGCCTCACACTTGTAGTTTAAGAACTATAGTTTATCTTTGGCTTCAATTTTCTACACATTCATGACGTAACATAACTGCTAAAGACATGTCTACTTTACATTTGTTTTATTTTCTACATCTTAATGTCTTATCATAGGTAAGCTAATACATTCGACACATTTCACATATTTGTTATAAGTAAAAACGGTCCTAAGTATATCATCATATTCCCCAATCTTTCTCAACATGCATCACAATGACTACTCTTCCTCTCTTCAATATTCACTTAGCATGTATTTTTAGTGTGATTTCAAGCAAGTAAAGCATACACCAACATGTTTTACCATGCCATCTTTCAATAATCATTCCTAAAAACAAAGATTTCTATACATGTAAGAATCATGTTTCCTTACCAAGCCTTAGATAATAATCCTATTTTTATCTAAATAAACTACAAATCTAGGAAACCAAATAAAGAATGATGAAATACTTGCCTTGATTTGTTTGTGCATAAGGTGGATCCATAAGGATTGTAGGGTTTGGGTGATCTTATAGTGAGAGAAAGTGCAAGAGAATGGAGTTTTAAAGAGAGAAGTTATGTGTAGAGTAAAAATGAAAGACTCTACCCATGGTTTTTAAATTCGTAGCATGACTACAGTCAAGGATCATGGTCGTAGTGTTGATTATAGTCCTTACCCTCTTCTATGTTTTCTTAGTTTAGATGTGACCACAAGCAAGGATCATGGGCGTCGTCCTAGCCATAGTCCTCTTAGCCTAAGTTTCTTTTGTTAAGCTTATTTTAAATTTAATTACAAGAGGATCATGGGCAAGTCCACCGGTATAGACTTTGGCCATGTTCTCCTCTAACTTTTGAATCTAAATTTGTTGAATTCCCTTACTTCTTATCCTGAAATTGCTTTGAAAAAATATAAAAAATAATAGTGAATTAAAGCTTAAAATTAAATCAAAGAATAGCTCAATTGGATCACAAACTTTATTTAAGTACCATTATATAAAGGAAATTCTAATAACTGGTTTGATAGAATCAAAGGGTTCAATGCAATGGAAAGTAATAGCTACATTCTAAACAACTTAATACTCCAATTGACTAAAACAAAACAAAAACAAACAAAATAACAACTTAAATGTAACCAAATTTCAGTTGCCTCCCAATAGCGTTATTGTTTAACGTCATTAATTCGATGGTTGAATCCTTCCCTTAATTTGGTTTCAAACCCGTTGGTCTAGAGTTCAATTTAGTGTTTCTAGGCAAGCCTTCTTATTGCCTTTCTCTGACAGTTCTATCTAATTATCCAAGTTGACTCTCTAGATTCCTAAGTGATACTTGGGTGTTTTTGAGTGTTGCTTCTATAGCTTAGAAACAAATATTTGAGCTTTTCATGAACCTATTCAGCACTTCTTCCACATTAGGTTCTTGTACTGAGGTTGTACATTTCTATTATGTTACTACTACTGGCCTACCGAAGAGGAATTTAGGTGATTTCTCCAACTTGGATTGTAAGTATCCTAAAAGGATTATTTTGAGTCCTATTTGCAATAAAGTTAACGTGTTCCACCTTAACCAATGGTACATCCTACACTACATTCATCAATTTCATCAACCCTTCAATTTTCTTACTTAGGCACTCAACCTGAGTTGTCAATGTAGTAATTGAATCCACTTTAAATTTTCTAGTCACCTTAACCTTGGATCTCATATTATCCCACTATGAGGTGTTCATAGCTATGTTGTCGATCGGTTTTTAGGCCTAATCTGGTGTCTTAGCACTCAAAGTGGCTCCAACTATGACATCAATCATTTGTCAAGTAAGATAATTGAGTCTATTATAAAATGTCTATATTTACATCCATAAAGGCAACCCTTGATGTGTGCATCAATTTAGTAATTCCTTAAATCTTCCTCAAGTGTCATAAAGTGTCTTACCATCAATATAGGCATAAGAAGAAATATAATTCCTATGTTTTGCTACCTTGGTAGGTGGAAAATATTTTCTAAATTACTTTTCAACTAATTTTTCCCAGATGGTGATGGATCCTCTAAGAAGTTATTTAAGCCATTGTATGGCCTTACCTCTTAGTGAAAATGGAAATAGCCTAAATTTCACAGCATCATCTATGACACCATTGATTTTGAATGTGTCACAAATCTCTAAAAAGCTTAAAATATGGTTGTTGGGATTTTTGTCATGACCTTAAGGGCAGCCTAGTGTGATTGCCTAAAATTTTCATATCACATATGCACTCATGATATGAAAACTACCTTATAAGTTAGAGATTGCAAGACTTTAAACGATTAGTCACTAAGGTTTTCAATTTTAATTAATTAACTTATTATAAAATATAAATTACTATAGATATCTGATATTCCATAATTTGTTAGAATCGCAAAGAATCGATATCTTTTACCAAATAATAAGATAAAGTAATTTGATTTGATAAATTATAAGAATTACCAAATTATGCATAATTCTATTATCTATATAAATTGTTTCTATACTAACTATACACTATTCCATTAACCTTAATATTGCTGAACTTATCTCCCATTTGCACTCAATGCTCAAAATTCATCTAGTCCCAGCTTAAATGAACTTGTAAAAGAAACTACAGGAGAATGAGCAAACCATAGTTTAGTGAATTTGCTCCTCACCACTATCGTTAAAGCAAGTTATCAAACTTTATTTGCATACATGCAATCTATATACAAGCAAAATAAATGCATACACAGTAAATGCAAACAATACAACTATACGAGTATGAAATTATGGAAAGTGTAGATTTACATCATCTATATATCAATTTTCCTTCGTACTTACTCGTATAGAGCACCTTACCTTAACCGCATGAGCTTGCCTAAGAGCACCATCCCTCTAGACAACATTCGATTATTACCTAGTTGAGAAATAGTAATCAATATAGGTGGACCCAAACTAAGGCCATCCATTGAACATATCCAAGGCCCTTCAGGCACACAAAGTGAGTCCTTTTAATATCAAAATACATCTAAGGCCCTACGAGTACAAATATGCAAGTCCTATTGCAATTAATTCGAGATATTATGCTATCTTGGCCTTAACAATAAGAATATCATTTACGAGCAATACGAGCTCTTACAAAAATCACACAAAATATATTTAAGATTGGAAAAATGTTTTCCAAATATATGTTTCGCAAAGCTAACACTGTCCATCAATATACCAATTGGGTTATAGACATGCGACAAATATAACTAGTCATTTTAGTTGAATAGTTATATTTACCAATTTAAGAAAGTGATCATACGGATGATAATACACAAAGCAATCAATCATTTTACAAACAATCATTATCAGCCAATGAGTAATATACAAACAATGAGTAGAAAGTAGATAGCAGATCATTAGAATTCCCTCACTTAGGTTAATGCTCACCCTTCAAGCCTTTGGAATTTCCAAATCTTGATAATTGGGTACCTAAAAGATAATAAAGCTTATAAGTATCCCGAAAAACTAGGTTCCTTAGTTAACTAAATATTTATCTTTATTCGCCCAGTTTCCCACTATAACCTCAGTATGGTATAAACATAGTTTAACTTAAATCTTTTATTTATTTTTCTCGGTTTATCTAAAATTTTCAATCACATATAACTTTTTCGTTTTAATTTCAATTTTTATGAACTTATAGTCCACAGTTATCTTTTTTAGACATACTTTCTCGTAGTAGGTCCATTTTAGATTTGTGGCTCACATTTTTCATGATGATTTAAAACTATTGTGGATTTTATCATTTTGACTTAAGTAATTATAAATTATTATTTTAAGCTTTTCCTTAGAGATTTATGATTTAATAAATATCTAAATTTTATATTTTCGTCATTTTCTTATTTTTTAAGTCTATTTTATAACAATTTACTTATTTTACTATTTTTAAGGTTAAATACTTATTTAATATACATTTTGCTACTTTGGTAATTTCTTAACTATTTAATCATTTTCTTATTATTAATAATTACGAATTTAATTGAAATTATAAGATGCTGATGTAGCATCTTATGGATGTTCCATGTGTCACTTTGATGAATATTTCACATTTTCCTATTTTGTAACTTAATTAACAAAGTATAAAAACATATATATATTTCTAATATTATGTTTTATTAAATTTTATAAATTAATCCACTTTCCTTTCATAACCCCATGGCATAAACATATATATACATAATATATAGTTTTATTTAATAACCTAGTATTTTAGTATATTGTAACCATACTATTTAGACATACATGTATTTATACTATACTACTAGTATACGTATTTTTTTTATACTTATATATATATATATATATTCGTATACTTAGGTTTTCTTAGCTCATTTATCCATATGTACATATGTAACTTTACAATATAAACCTAAATACACTATATATACTATACATGTATAAATTTACTATACATACATACATATATATATATAATTAGACACACACACACACACACACATATGTAATTAAACATAAATTCTCATACATACTATATGCGCAAAGACATATTTATACATATATCTCTTTATACCAAATTTTTTACATAATCCACTATAATATATATTTTTGTATGATTATATATTTAGATAGTTACATATATATATGTACACATATACATAAAAAAAATACCACTATGCATATAAATCATCATATGTACATGGAATTACAATATAAAATGGTGAAATACAAGTGATATTCTTTACATCATACCATAATACCTATCTCTAAAATACAAGAATTTCTACAAGATATATGCATGGAAAAGATTACAAGCATGCTTATATTGCAAAATAAATTAAATACATAATACATACTACTCAAGTACTTTCTTGATGACTTGAAAAGTTATAGGATCAAAATCTCTTCCTTCTCTTCTTAAAGTTGTTGAAATGATTGAAAATAACAAAGATAAGTGTGAATAGTGGAGGAGAAAAGCTTTGGTTAAAGGTGGGAGTTATATTTGTATTTTCTTAAGTTGGTTTTGAAAAAAAAAAACAATTGACCTAATTGATGGGTGATAGAGATTGCAATTGAGGCCACAAGAAGAAGAAAAGCAAAAGAAGTAAAAAGAAAAAAAAACCAAAGAAAATGATGGATAAGATTTAAGGATAATTGGATTTGACATCCCCCATATCTTAATTTTAGACAACATATTTATCACATGTAGGAAAAAGAGAATGAAACAAGTGCAACCAAAAACATGATTCTAGAAAGCTAACATAGAAGAAGGGAAAAAATAAGTGAAAGAAGAAAAGAGGAAAAAGGAAAAAGGCAAGAAAGAAAAAGAAAAAGTAATAAATTGATTTTTCCTAAATATAGAGTTATAGAATTAATAATAATTAGGAAATAGTACTCAAATTTTTATAAATTTTATTAATTAAATTGTTACCTTTTTTACATTTATAATATTTAGGAGTTATCTCAACTTGTTCATTAACGATTTTACATAATTACGTATGTTAGTCGATAATTGTATTCAATTAAGGTTTTATTACTTTTAGAGTACATTTACACATTTTATAAGTCTAAGTTTATATTTTTAATGTACTTGTCAAGTTTGAGTTCAATTTTCAGTATTTACGTGTACATAGGGTTTAGAGTTTTTGTATGCAAATAAGGTTTTAGTTAAAATTTTTAGGGTGTTTCTTACTCGTGTTATATTCGAATTTAAAATTTTAATCAATTTTAAATGTATCAACTCTGTTTTCTGAAGGTAATTACCTATAATACTTAAATTTATTCGATACCCAAAAAGCTAAATTTGTGAGCTTTACAGTCTTCTCCCCTTAGAAAAAGTTTCATCCCAAAAACTTAACTATAATAATTCCTTAGTAAGAATTATTGGTAAATTTTCAAACTCATCATCCTCTAACTTAGCCTAAGTATATAATCCCATAGTATGTACAAAAGTAATCATATTAAAGGCATAATTTCACTTAGAGGCAAAGAACTCTACCTCATTGTCCATTTTTGAGCCTATGTACTCATACTTGATTTTGAATGATGAGAGAAGGGCTAATGTTTTCTTGTAAGTTTTCTCATGAACCGTAAATAACTTTAGCCATGGTCTACTCTCCAACAACCTCTGCATAGCTACCTTCAACCCATGCTCTCCTAACATGTCTTAGTTGACAATGCAATATCTCTTGATTATCTTTTTGATGGCAAATTCCTTAAATCTCTCTTTCTGTTCCATAGTCATACCATCTGGTAGAGTGATTGCCTGACTTGAACTTACTACATTAGAACTTCTAGGAGGGAGAGAAGGAGAATGATTAGCTCTAGGCCTCTTGTGTTGAGAAGTTGTTGATGATTTTTAAGGTGCCATCTCTAAACATCCATGTTAGTTTAAGCAAAGCAAAATTCATGTACAATCTGATGGCATTTCAAACTAAGCATAGCCATTCTAACTTCCTCCAACTTATAAATATGAAGCATTTACCAACTTAACATGATCAACCCTGGCTTGTTCTTAAGCACGAATTACACAAATGAGTTCTTAATGAACTCAACTTGCAACAAAATCTTACATAACACTTAATTAATAATGATGAGACTAAATCATCAAATTAGGCTTAATTTGCAAAAGTCCCTAATTTGGCAATTGTCAATGCAAATTAGGGTTTAAGCTAGACATTCCAAATTTTAGCACAAAGTCATGCAAATCAAAGTCTAATTACTACACAAACATAACTACAAGTACGATCACAATACAATTACAAATTATATTGAATACACATACAAACCCTAAAATTTCATTAACCAAATTTATGCAAACATTGAAAAACTAAAGAAAAAGGGGAAGATCATACCATAGAAGAGTGTAGTAGTGATGAAAATGATCTTGCAAGTGTTAGAACTGGTTGATGTTGAGAAAATAAGGTAGAGTTTAGTTGGAAACTGGCATTTAAGTGTTATCACAGGGTAAAGTTTTAAAATGCGTGAGAAATGAAGAGAGATAGAGGGAAATTTCTTATATAATGGGGCATCAAAGATATAATCATAGCCATGACACAAGGCATGATGTCTCTTTCAAGCTTGATCATGGGCACGATGACTCTTGTGATTAACACTATGGCTAAAATTTGTTGGACTCTAATGGCCTACAACCTTAACTAGTCACAGGCATGAATGGAACCGTGACTAGCACTATGCAAAGAAATTTAAGTGTAGCCCTTTTTACCACGACTATAAAGAAGGATGTAAAATCTCTTAAGGAAGTGATCACGGTCATGATAGATAGGTAGATTAGCCTTGTTAATTAATCATGGCCATGATTGATTCTACAATTGATGCTATGCTTAAAAAATTAAGGAAGTGATCATGTTCATGATGGATAGGTAGATTAGCCTTATTAATTGATCATGGCCATGATTGATTATGTGATTGATGCTATGCTTAAAAAATTAAATACTTACCTTCTATCACAGCCGTGGTGTATATTGGCCTTCTATTCTCCATCTATGTGGCCATAGTTAGTAAAATTCTTCTCTTCCCTTTGAATTGCCATGACTTTCACTCAATCTTTCCTTTCTTTTTTGCACCATACAATATACAATTATACTCAAAACAAAGCAAACAATTAACAACAACAATAATAAATAATCTAAACTTAACAAACATCAAAGTGATAAAACAAACATAAGTAAGCAAATCTAATTAATCTAATTAAAGAATACATGCTTGTTTAACGTCTCAAGCTTGATGTTCCCATTCCTTTCTTGGTCAATCAATCACTAGGAGCTTCAACTCCTCCTTATCCTCTTATGTGTCAAAATCACTATGGTAGAGTTTAAGACGTTGCCCGTTAACCTTGAATGTCCCTTTTTCTGGATGCTCAACTTCCACCGCTCTATATAGAAACACTTTCTTCACAAAGAATAAACTTGACCACTTAGACTTAAGTTTTTCATCGAATAACTTAAGCCTAAAGTTGTATAAAAGTACCGAGTCACCTTCCTTCAATTACTTAGGGTGCTTAATCTTGGAATTGTAAAAATGTTTGGCTTACTCCTTGCACATTTGACTGTTCTCATAAGCTATTCAATTCCACTCATCCAATTTATTGTATTTGGAGACACCTAAGTCTATCAACTGCTTCATAATCCAAATTTGCAATCCTCAAAGCCCAATAGGCCTTATGTTCAATCTCTACCAGTAAATAGCAAGCATTACCATAAACCAATCGATAATGTATAGTACCTAATGGTGTTTTGTAAGCAACCCAGTATGCCTATAAAGAGTCATTTAGCTTATTAGCCTAATCTTTTCTATTGTGCGCTACTATCTTCTTTAAAATCCTTTTCAAGTCCCTATTAGATACTTTCACTTGGTCACTTATTTGTGGATGGTAAAGACTGGCTATCCTACAATGTACCCCATATTTCTTAAGGACTCATTGAATTTAATTGTTGTAAAAGTGGGTTCCTCTATCACTTATTAATGCTCGAGTGCCCCAAATCTAGAAAATAACTTCTTCAAGAATCTTGCTATCACCTTAGCATCATTTGTTGGTAAAGCATGAGCTTAAACCCACTTTGACACGTAGTTTACTGAGACTAAAATGTACTTGTTGTCATGAGAACTAAGGAATGGTCCCATGAAGTCTTTTCCCTAAACGTCAAAGACTTCACATTTTAAGGTATATTTCTATGGTATTTCATCACTCTTGGAGACATTCCCAACTCTTTGACACTTACTATAAGCTACAACATAATCATGAACATCCTAAAATATACTTGGCCAGTAGAAACCAGCCTCTAATACCTGCTGAGTTGTCCTATTTGCGCTGTAGTAACTACCAATTGGACCACTATGGTAATGAAACAAGAACTTCTGCCCTTGTTCATGTGATACACAACATTAGATATCTGGTCAGCATACACTCTAAAAAGTAAAGGATCTTCCTAGAAGTAATGCTATAAATCTGAGAAAACCTTCTTCTTCTTGTGGTGATGCAAGTCTTGAGGTAGAACCTTCCCCATCAAGTAGTTTGCTATGTTAATGAACCATGGAATATTGTAGGTCTCAATTGTGCAAAGAGCAAACAAGCTTTCTTTTGGAAATTTATCATTGATGTCATCCTCATTCAATTCCTATAGATGTAGATTATCTAACCTAAACAGGTGATCTATAACCAAATTTCTGGCCCCTTCTTGTCCCTTATCTCCAAATCAAACTCCCGAAGTAACAACGCCCACCAAATCAACTTTTGCATCAGATTTAGATAGAAGGTACCTTAAAGATAAGTGATTGATGTAGACAATCACTTTAAAGAGAATGAGGTAAGGCCAAAACTTGTCAAAGGCAAGGACAATCGCCAACAATTCCTTCTCAGTTGAGGTGTAATTCACTTGTGTTAGAGTGAGTGTCTAGTTGGCATAATACATCAATTGAAAGTGTTTGTCTTTTCTCTACCCTAATACTGCTCTCACTAATGAATCACTTGCATCATACATCAATTTAAATGGTATGTTCCAATTTGGCACTACCATGATAGGAGCGTTGGTCAATTTTTCCTTCAAGACATTAAGAGCCTCCAAACAACTAGCACTAAAATCAAATGGAAGCCTTGTTAGTGGCCTAGCTATCTTAGAGAAGTCCTCGATGAATCATTGATAGAATCCTTCATGTCCTAAGAAGCTTCTCACAACCTTCATAGATGTTGGTGGTTGTAACTTTAATATTACCTCTACCTTAGCCATATCGACCTTAATTCCCTTGTTTAATATCTTATGTCCCAACACAATGCCTTGCTATACTATAAAATGGTACTTCTCCTAATTGAGCACTAAATTCGTCTCCATACATATTTGCTACATCATCTTCAAATTTGCAAGGTATCCATCAAATGTATCACCAAAAATAAAAAAATTATCCATAAATACTTCCATCACATCCTTTACCAAATCCTTAAAAATAGCTATCATGCAACATTGGAAAGTGGCTGGTGCATTACAAAGTCCAAATGGCATTCTATGATATGCAAAAGTACCATGAGGGCAAGTAAAGGTAGTCTTCTCTTAGTCTTTCGGTGCTATCAAAATCTGAAAATAAATGGACACCCATCTATAAAATAGTAATACTCATGACCTACTAACCTTTCCAACATTTGATCAATGAAGGGTAGTGAGAAGTGGTCTTTCCTTATGGCATCATTGGATTTCCTATAATCAATGCATACTCTCTAACTAGTCATAGTATGCATCGATATCAACTCATTTCTCTCATCCGGTACTACTGTGATGCAGCCTTTCTTTGGAACTACTTGAATTAGACTCACCCACTGGCTATCTGAAATTGAGTAGATGAGCCATGCATCCATCAACTTCACTATCTCCTTCTTGACTACTTCCTTTATGTTAGGATTCAGCTTCCTTTGAGGTTGCACGACCGATTTAAATCCATCCTCCATCAAGATTTTGTGGGTGCAAAAGGAGGGACTAATTCCCTTAATGTCCGATATCTTCCATGCAATTGCGCTCTTATGTTCTTTTAAAGTAGATAAGAGTTTCTCTTATTCGCAAGAGTTAAGCCCTAATGATATGATTACCAACAACTTAGAATCATCAGCCAAAAAGGCATACTCTAGGTAAGAGGGCAATTGTTTCATTTCCAAGTCAGGGGGCTCTTCAATTGATGGCTTCAAATGAGTAATATTACTTTGGTTAACCTCCTTAACCCCGAAATCCTTCAATTGTTCAATACACACTTCTAGTTAAGTAATCACTTCTTTTACCTCATTAGCTCCATCTAACTCAATTCCTCTTGTCAAGCATGACTCCAAAGGATCCTTACTCAAAACATCCTGCAAAAACTCAGAATCAGTGAAATCAAAAGAATCAATAGCAAAGCATTCATTATTACTGCTCATTGATTTCTTAAAGACATTAGACATTCTAATCACCATCTCCTCACTTCTAACCTGAAGGACCAGCTTGCCATCCTTGACATCAATCATAGTACCAATAGTTGCTAAGAATAGTCTTCTTAAAATGAGTGGAACCTTCATATCTTCATCCATGCCCAATACTACAAAATCTACAAGAAAAATAAAGCCATGTACCTTTACCAAAACATCTTCCATGACTCCTCTTGGAAACCACATGGATCTATCTGCCAAGATGCTCATTCTCATGCTTTTGGGCTCTCCCAAATTCAATCTCTTGAACAAACTATAGGGTATGATATTGATGCTGGCTCTAAGATCTGCCAATGCCCTCTCTATCAGGAGGTCTCCTTTCGAACATAGAATGGTGAAGCTATTGGGATCTTTGAGTTTCTTAGGTAACATGTTCAATAGAACTGTAGAGCACTCTCTACCCAAGATAACAATGAAAAGTTCCACCAATTTTCTCTTGTTGGAAAGAAGCTCCTTTAAGAATTTTGCGTACTTGGGCATCTAACCCAAGACTTCTACCAAAGGAAGGTTAATGTGCAACTATTTCAAGAGTTCCAAAAACTTCTTATAATGCCCATCATCCTTGTCCTTCCTTAGTATAGAGAGGTATGGCAAAGGTGGCTTATAATCCTTTAGTGCTACAAGTAAGGCTTCCTCTTTTGGTGACGCATTTTTCACTACTTGCTCCTCAACCCCAACTTAAACTTCTTTCCTCTTTTCTTGGATCCTCTTTAGAGTTTGTAGCTCCTTGCCACTTTTAAGAGTAACAACCTTAACATGCTCCTTAAGGTTTGTCTCGATTTACCCTATAACGATACAAGAGCTCTATATGATAGCATCTTAGAAATCTGCCCAAGGTGATTCTCTAAGTTGTATATTGATGCTCCTTGATTTCTTAAGGCTACTTCTATAGCTTGGTGGTGATTCTTAGAGGTCTTGATGTATTAAGCCAACATCTCCTCAATGGACATTAGCTTATTTTAAGTGGGAGGCACTTATCTCTAAAATATAGGAGGTTATGTATTGGAGCTCTAACCGGTGTTGTTGCCCCATCTAAAATTAGGATGATTTCTCCAACCTAAATTCTATGTGTTACTGAAAGGACCATTCCTTAGTCTAATCGGGTTCCCCATGTAGCCAACTTATTCCACTTGATCAATCTTTAATGAACTTGCCAACTTTGAATCTTAAATTGCCAAAGCTTTATTCTAACCCATTATGAGACCATTAAGCTTCCTTTTCAACTCCTTCACCTTATGTGTTAAAGCAGAAGTAGCATCCAACTCATGTTTTCCCGCTAGCCTTCTTTCATTTCCTCTTGCAGATGACCATTAATAATGGTTATTGGCCATATCTTCAAATAATTGGATGCATTGCTCTAGTGACTTATGGTTAAGGCTTCCTTTAATAGTTGCATTAATGAGATGCTTGGTTGTATTGTTTAAACCATTGTAGAATGTTTGAACTTGGTGCCAATCTAGAAGCCCATGATGAGGGCACTTCCTCAACAAATCCTTCCATCTCTCCTATGCTTTATATAGAGTCTCTAAATCCATCTAACTAAAAAAGAGATATCTACCCTTAAGTTAACCGTTCTTAAGGATAGGGAGTATTTTCTCATGAACAGCATAGCCATCTCTTGATAGGTATTGGTAAAATTCCTTGGCATAAAGTTGAGACAGTACTTGGCATTGGACCTCAATGATAATGGAAATGGCCTAAGGCGAATTGCATCCTCTAAAACTCTACTAATCTTAAAGGTATCACAAATCTTTAGAAATTACTACAAATGGTTGTTGGGGTCTTCATCACTGAACCCATCAAAATGGATACACTATTGGATCATCTGAATGACACTTGACTTGATCTCAAAAGTATTGGCTTGAGCTCTAGATCAAGCAATGCTAGTACTAGCCCCATCCAATTTGGGCCTATAGTAATCCAACATTGTCCTTAAAGCCACAGGTGGATTTACTCCTAGCTCGTTCCTTTGCTTGTACAACATTCCAATTTCCATCAAGAGGTGGGTCCAAATTCAATGGCAAATCTCTTTAGATACCATTTTCTAGATTTAAGAATTGGTTTTCTAATGGTGGCTTAACACTCTCATTTTGGTTATTCATTTTGAATGACCTTGATGTCTCTATTCTTATCCTCAATGGTTCCCGTGCTCTTATTTCCTTACTACTAGATGCTTACTTCTCAAAATATTCTCAAACTTTCTTTAAATTACTTATGAGTGTTCATTCGAGTTTAGGATCGAAGTTAGCTAAATCAGTTGTGATGCTCTGTGTCATAAATTGCAAAAACTAGCAATTAAGCCAATATGAGCACAATGATTTCAAATAAGCTAATAGCAAAAAGTAAAGAAGACAAATGCTAGAAGAACAGGAATCCTAATTTTCCTAATGATGATGTTGTTTCCCTATCAATAGTGCCAAAACTAGATTGCCTCTAAATAGAGCTACCGAGTCTTACAATTTAAAATCCTATATTTTATCCTTTACTTGGTTAAATAGGTAAGTATAGTTATCATTTGTTAGTACGAATAAGTATAGGGTCGTCTCCACTAGGAATAGATTTAAGCACTAGTACCGATTATTCTTCCTATTAACTAGTGAATTGAAAGATCAAACAAATTAAATAAACTAATTTCTAAAACTAAACTATACTATTTCTACGATTACACTAAGAAAACACAACAAACAAGATTATAACCAGAAAACCAACAAATTACAAAGCAAGTTTACTCCATCATATTAACATGAATTATAAACTATCTATCCTAACAATTACTCATCTATAAGAATTCTCTATCATGAGTGTTCTTTTCAGAATTACATAACTCTAATCCCAATTGCGTTCTTTACAATCTCTCCTAAAAGAATGGACAAGTCAAGATTGCATGAAAAGTTTGCTAATATCCTTGAATTCCATAAATCATGCAACAAACTTCCTAATAATATCTCTATTAGCAGGAGTAGTTCATTCAAGTGACTAAGATCTACTTAGTGGAATCGTTTCTCAACATATTCCATTGAGATCTACCATAAGATTGTGTTATGCACTACACCATCTCAACTTGTATGATGTTCTAATCACTAGAAATGTGTAATTATTAGGATAAACAACAAATCAAAGTTCGTTCATGTTAAAATGACTTCTAAGCCTTAAATTATTATTCATACATGATAGAAAAAGAATGAACATAGAGAAATAGGAAAAACGAAATAAAACATAACATGGGAGAAGAGATAAGAAGGAAACCCCTTTTGATTAACTTGAAGAATCTTGATAAAACATTACACAAATGCTGGATTGTTCACAATTCTCTCAAATTTGGTGAAGAATAATACACAAACTCATGTTTACAATACAACCACACTAAGAACATGAAGAATAAATAAAATGGTGTTGATTAGGATGATTTGATGTAACTCTCCTATTTGTCTAAAAGTTGCGGTATATTCATACTTGTCTCGTCAAAAAGCTCGAAACATACCACTTCAAGACACCTCTTCATGTGAAGACTTGTTCCATGCACCAGTTTTTATGAAAAATTTAAAGAAGAACAATCATGTCCACTCCCATCACACCTGTGACTTGAGGTGTGATAGTCTCAAAAAATAAGAATCTACACTAATCACGGCCATGATCGTGAACGTAAGCTCCTCATCGCAAACATATCATCTCATTATGCCTGTGATCAAGGGAGTGATCACCCTCCTGATAACCTGTAATAGCCGTAATTAATAGAGGGATCGATCTTAAAAACATGAACATGATAAAAACAAAAGATCTTTGCTCCTTTTTCAAGACAACTTAAAAATTTCAAGAAAATATGATAGGCTCAACCACCAAATAACTTAGCACAAATATAATCTTAATTTAGCACAAAAACTAAAAACACAGCTTCAATCCACTTCACATATTCCTTACCTCTAACTTTAAGTTCCTTTATCATTTCAACTTATCGTTAATTACAAATTGAAAAGATAGGGTTAGAACATGACTACCTTAAGGATTAAGTTGAGTTGCTTTATCATGATTTCTTTTTGTTCTTCTAGTCCACTTATTGTCAACCTCAAGCCTCTTTGAATATCTATACATGAATAGAAACTATCTCATCGCATCTAATTTTTCCATTTTCTCAAAACATAAAATAAAATTGAAATAACTTAAAAGAAGAAAAGAAAGAAAGATGCATGAAAAGTAAATAGAACCAATAGGTTACCTCCTATCTAACATTTAGGTTTTTAGTCCCTTAGTCGGACTATCCTATTTCGTCCTTTGCTTAAGGTGGGTCATATCTCAAAGGTATCTTATCATCAACCTCTTTTCTCTTCTTTTTAGCTTAGTGTTGCTTGTCTTGATTTGAATTAATCACCTCTTTACTTAGCGCATCAAGTGTTATATTAGACTTCATGTCTTGAGGGGGCTTTCTTTTATGCCTCTTTCGAATGTTCATAGTTTACTCTTTTTTTCCAACCCTCAAGAACACTTTACTATTCTTAATGTTAATGGTAGCTCCAGTAGTAGCCATGATTGGGCACCTAAGAATTATTAGCATCCCTAAATCTTTACCTACGTCTATCACTATAAAGTCTACAGGAAACACCATTTATCTATCTTTACCAATACATTTTCAATCATCCCTCAAGGTTTTCTCAAAGAATAGTCATCAAATTGAATGGTTAGCTAAGTCTTCTTTACTTCCTACCCCAAACCTAACTCTTCAACCATAGACAAGGAAATTATATTAACACTAGCACTAGAGTCACAATATGCATTCCCATTGTTCCAATCACCAATAATGCATGCTAATACAAATTTCCCTGGATCATTTAGTTTAGAAAAGAGAGTATACTTTATTTCATGTTTGAGCTAACATATCATGTCTCCCCTATCCATCCTTCTCTTCTTGCTCAAAACTTCTCTTAAGAACTTTTAGTAGTGAGGTGTTAACTCTAGTAACTCAATCAATGAGATATTTACCTTTAGCTTCCTGAACTTCTCTACAAATTTCTTAAACTCCTCATGATCTCTGTCCATACTTGTCCTTTGTGGAAAAGGTACCGATGGTACATGTAGCTTGACAATGGACTCATTAACAATAGGGGTTAACTCTTGCTGTACCACCTCCTCCTTTTTACCTAATGTAAAAGCTACATTATCCTTGATAACCTTCTTCCCTAACCTATGTTGTACTTCCTTTATCTACTCAGTAAGTATAGAGGTACTCATAATGTTATCAAGCTTCTTCCCTAACCTCACAAACCCTTCCATAGTCACTTGAGCAAGTCTCTCAATTGGCGTTTCCTAAGCTGGTTTTTCTTCCCAAATCTTCATCTAACTGGCCCTTGAAGAATCACCATCAACTCTTGCATCTCTTAGCACAAACACTACTTCTTCATCCTCTAAAAACTCAATCATTGTTCCTTGTTCTTTTTTACTTTTAGAAGCAACCTCATTCTCTTCTTCACCACCCGTTTAACCCCCTTCCTCTACTAACTCGTCATAAGTCTTCACTACTGGTTCATCTTGTTGAGCCTTTTCTTCAAATGCTTATAGTACAACTCTATCTATCATCATTTAGATTATAGGGTTTGGTCCTCCTATGATTGAAGAAACTTCATCATCTTCGTTCTAAGAACTATCAAATCCATCACTTGACTTCTCTTTAGCTTCCAAAATAGTTAAGCATTCATTTAGCTATACTAACTAAGCCGCTAACCCTTGAATGATTAATTCTTGCTTTATAAACTTTTCATCCTATTTTTGTTTAACATCCTTGAATACTTTTTTCTAATTTTTTTCACAATTCCAAAATCTAGGATTGTTAAAATAGTAGATGGGCTTGTAGCACATTCCTACCTTGATTTCTTGCCCTTATATGGCCTACCTTGAATTGACCCAACCATTGGATGAGAAAAATGTGGGCTATTGTGTGATCTGTGAGCTAAATCATCAATCAACCTAAATGCCTTTGTCACCTCCAAATACAATATATATCTTATAACGACTAACTGTATCATCTTTTTATCATTGACCCTCAACTTACCCAGAAACATATTTAATTATAATTAACTAAGTAATTGAGGTCCATAAGTGCAACATTTACCCATCAAGTTTTTATATCTTGTCCATGCCTAAACAAAGACTTACCTTCATGTTGCCTAAATGAAACAATCTCCTCTATTAGCTTAGTAGGAAAAACCTATTGCTTACCTCATCTATGTTTCCCATAAGGTCACAATTCAATCCCAATGCTTAGTGACTTTAATTAATGAAGCTCAAGTAATCTTCTACGTAGGTACCTACAAAAGGAGAATAGAAAAGAGCAAAATCCCAAACTATATATAAAACTTAAGGAAATAAACAAATATTTATAAGAAAGGGAAAATCTTTTTGTTGCTTTTCAAAATAAAGCCTAGTCTACAAATAGTCCTAAAAATTGAAATTAACACCAATCCATTCCCTAGCAACGGCATAAAAAACTTGGTGTCGTATTCACCATTTTCACAAGTTATGTACTAAATTGGAAAAATTAGCTCCTTTTTCAAATTAGTAAAATCAATATACAACTAATCAATCGAGCTTAAAAATTTTGATTAAAAATTGTAGAAATCACAAAAACTTTGGCAAGCATGCTAATCGATTACTAGTATAGAGTGAGCTCTAAGGTCGTATTTCCTAAAGGAATGATGTGTTAGCTCTCCATCATTTTAGTACTATTCAAATCTAGGCAAGTCAAATAAAATTTGATTGTTTTTATTTAACAAAACTTAATAATTAGGCTTGTAAACCCTAGAAAATCGATAGTCTGAACCTTAATTTAAGTCCGAGTGCCTTAAACTGTGTAATAAGTCGATAAGGCTAGTAATAATAAAAGATTATGAAATTTAATAAATCAAATATAACACCGATAACAAAACCCTAAAAATTGATCGAAACCCTAAATCACGGACTAAAACCCTAAAACTAATTTATACACCATTAATTAAAATTGAACCTGAATTTGTTTGAAACCCTAAAACTATAATTATAAGCCTATAAAATAGTTAAATATTACAAAATCGTTAAATATTACTCAATAGTGATATAATTACAGTCGATTGCAATTATCAACTAAATCACTTAATCGCATAAAATTTTTAACGAAATCGTTATAATAACTTGTAAAAATTATAATTGTAATGGGTACCAATTAAATTGATAAATTTTCACAAAATTCCAAAATTAATTTATAATGAGTATTGTTATAATTTATATGTTTAGAAAAATTACAAATATTTATTTTTAATTTTTATTTTATTCCTTTTTCTTTCTTTCTTTTTCTCTTTTCCTTCTTTTTCTCCTTAATCACGTTTTGAAAAACAAAGAAAAAAAATCAAAAACATAGCAACCCACGTGACCAAATTCAAATGCCAAGTGTTGCTTATATAATAAAAGAAAAATTTAGAAATGACTAACTTGTCTTGTCTTCATAAATATAGAGATTAGGTTAGTTATTTTGTTTGTTTGTTTTTTTCTTTATAATTGCTAGACATGTGAAATAAAAGCAAGAAAAAAATCTAGAAACAAAAACACAAATCAAAACCAAAAAGAAGAAGGAAAAGAAAGAATTCTGGAAATCAAAATAACAAAACCATGAAGAAGAAAGAAGAGAAGAAGAAGAAGAAGGAAGAAAAGAAGAAGAAAAAAATAAAAAATAATGGGCAAGTAAAATTATTTTTGTAGTATAGATATATATTATATAGTATGTACATGTATATATGTAGTATTTGTATTGTATTTTAGTAAATATAACATTACCATTACATGTATGTATGCATAAGTAATTAAATTGAGATATATATGTATGTATAAAGATATGTATGTAGACATGTATGTACATAGGTATAGTATACAGTAGGTGTATGTAGTATATATTTATAAGATTACATAAATATGTATTAAGTATTTTTACAAAATAAGTCAGATATATATATATATATATATATGTACACGTGAAACACTTATGGATGTATATATGTATAAAAAATTATATTCATATGTATATATATGAATATGTAGTCGTATTGTATGTATAAGTTTTTGTATATTATCTATATATATTTATGTATTCGGTAGTTACATATTTATGTACACATGTAAATTATATTTAATATACATACGAGTATACTTATGTGTAGAAATAAAAATACATGAATATATGTATGTGTACATGTTGAGCCTGATTTTTCGATTTCTTTTATTTAAAATTAATTTCTCCATTTCCGATTAATACTAAACCCTAACCCATTTAATATTAATCCTTGACTAAAAAATCAAGAAATTTCGGCTTTTTATTGAAAATAATTTTTGGAGTTGCCACTCGATTGAAGTCAGGAAAAGAAAAAGAAATCGTAACCAATTGGATAGATTGATTATGATTTAACTACCGGTCTTTGATTTCAATTTTAATGAAAAACCAAAGGGTTTCGAATTTGGGGGCTAACCTATTAAACCCTAATGGGTACCGTTGTATATTTATTGAAATTAGGATTATTCTTATAATTATAATAATTAAAAAATAAATAAATTAAAAGAAAAAAAAAAACTAAGTTTCTACTTATTTTATCATCGCCCCGAAGGTGCCTACATACCTGTTAACCGGGATTAGACGATCGTAGTTCTTTCGAAAAATCTTTAGTGTGTTGATTCATTTTAATTTTGAAAACTGACAAGCTTTACGTTCTTAATTGATTCAGTTTATTAAAAAAAAATCCAAAGGAGTCTTAACTCGTATGTGTTTTTTGTTTCATAAAAAATACTCTAACAATCTTATTTTTTTTAAAAAAGGTCTTTTATGTTATTAATTTTTATTGTACAAATGATTTTCTATGTGAGAAATGTTAATAATAATAAAAAATGTAATCCTAAAAGAAATCCTAAGCTCCATACTACATTTCAACTATCTATAAAAATAAATAAAATATGACATACTCAATATACATATAAATACACAAATACTAAAGGACACTATTAGGCTAATATATACATAACTATTTCTATATTATGTTATTAACATCAGCAGATAAGGATCTAATAAAATAAAAATAATAATGATATAATGATAACAATAATAATAAATAAATAAATAAACATAATAAAAAAATTGAAAGAACCGAACAAGGTCAAGCCTGGTTGTTTGTTCAATGAATCAGTGACGATGGATAGTAATCCATGGTGACTTTGTGGCGTTAGATGAACTGCCTGTATGTGTTGGAGTTCTGTGCGTTGTGTTCTCGGGCGTCAGTCTATTGTTCGTTAGACCGTGACTGGGGCTGATTGCACTTGTTGTGCGTGATAGAGTTGCAGGGTGATTCGTGCAGCATGCTAGGATTCAGTAGATTGTCATCTGGAGTCTTGTCAACGTAGAACTGGTGTGTATTATATGTTCAAATGCAATTGCTGTAGATGTGTGTAGATTTCTGCCTGTTGTGGACATGCTTCACGCTAGATGTGAAGTGAGCAAGGGACGACGGATTGGTGATGCTATGCTCAATTGAGTGTATGCGTGAAGACATATCGGACTGAGGGGCTCAACGGTGAATTGGATTGAAGGCAACGTATCCGTTAGGGGCTGTCAAGAATTGGAATTTGTTTTTGGGTCAGGGGGCACTAGCTGCATTGGATGAAGGATTATATTGATTTATAGGTATGTTTAGGGACGTGCTCCTGTACAGTGAAGGACGATGTGGTTCTTCATGTGAAAGCTGTTGTCCAAGTGTTTATTTGGTCAGTGATCAAGGCCGCTGGCTGTCAACATTGGTGATTGTTTAGACTTACGATGGCATGTGGCGTGGCTGTTGGGCGTACGCGAATTGGGCTGTTGCGTATGCACTACGTTGATGTGCTGTATGTTGTTTTGTGACGACTGGATGACTGTTGTATCAAGCTGGAGTTCGACCTCCTGGTTTTTGTTCTCCCTCTTTTTTTCTGACTGCATGTGTGTGTTTTATATAGTCTAAATCATATCACTCCAAATCATATCTTATCATATCTAATTAATTTATTAAACTAGATCTAAATTTAATTCAAATCTGATTTAATAAAACCAAACTAGATTCAAATGATCTTAGATATGAATCCCGTTTTCATCTTGCTTTTGCAAAGATAGAAAAATAAAGACATAGGTGCCTGCTGAGACTTGAACCCAAGACCTCAAACTAAATCCATTTCAATATTCCAATGCTTATCTGTTAAGCTCTTGGCCTGTACCTTGACATTTAGTACAATTAAGTTGTACTTAAACTACTCGGTTCCCTGAAAAAAAATTTTTAACTAAGCCAAAACTAAAACTATTTGTTCCTAATATAAGTTACTTCCTAAAAATCTACAAAACTCTTTATAATAATTTTTTCTTTTCATATTTCTTTGGTATTTTCATCATTTGTTAATTTTTTATTATTTTTATCTTTTAGTAATTTTTGTTATTTTTATTTTTGAATTAGGACCCTTTTTTGTAAAAATAAAAATTAAGAATACAGAGGGGCAAAAATTAGGTGTCTACAGCTGCCCCTCTTTATGGTGAAGTTTGAGCAAAACATTACTACAAAGACAAAAGAGACACCATTTTTGCTTTGGGACGACTCTATCCTAAGGAACGTTAAGTCGCTTGACGAGGGTTAGAATAGTAAAGGGTAGCGCCTTTGTGAGTTGGCAAAAATCCCTAAAAAGAATAATGAGAACTTGGTTATACCCTGATGAGCTGACTAACCAAGGCAATCGAAGTATCCTTTGAGCTGGCCAAGACCTAAAAACGAGGAAAACTTGGTTGTAGCCTGATGGGCTAACTAACCAAGGCGGTCGAAACACCCTTTGAGCTAGCTAAGACCTGAAGAATGAAGGAAACTTGGTCGTGCCCTAATGAGCTAACTAACTGAGGCGGTCAAAGTGCCCTTTGAGTTACCTAAGACCTAAAAATGAAGAAACCTGGTTATGCCCTAATGAGCTGACTAACCAAGGCGTTCGAAGCGCCCTTTGAGCTGGCTAAGACCTAAAAATGAAGAAACATGGTCGTGCCCTAATGAGCTGACTAACCAAGGTAATCAAAGCGCACTTTGAGCTAGCTAAGACCTAAAGAATGAAGAAACTTGGTCGTGGCCTAACAAACTAACTAACCAAGGCAACCAAAGTGCTCATTGAGATGGCTAAGACCTAAAAATGAAGAAAAACTTGGTTATGCCATAATGAGCTGACTAACCAAGTTGGTCAAAGCACCCTTTGAGCTGGCTGAGACTTAAAAAATGAAGGAAGACTTGGTTGTGCCTTAATAAGCTGACTAACCAAAGTGGTCAAAGCACCCTTTGAGCTAGCTAAGACTTAAAGAATGAAGAAACTTGGTCGTACCCTAATGAGCTAACTAACTAAGGCAGTCAAAGCACCCTTTAAGCTGGCTAAGACCTAAAGAATGAAGAAACTTAGTCGTGCCCTAACGAGCTGACTAACTACGGCGATCAAAGCGCCCTTTGAGTTGGCTAAGACTTGAAAAATGAAGGAAGACTTGGTCGTGCCCTAATGAGCTGACTAACCAAGGCGGTCAAAACGCCCTTTGAGCTAGCTAAGACTTGAAAATGAAGAAAGCTTGGTCGTATCCTAATGAGCTGACTAACCAAGGCGGTCAAAGCGCCCTTTGAGCTGGCTAAGACCTGAAAAATGAAGAAAGACTTGGTCGTGCCCTGATGAGCTGACTAACCAAGGCGGTTAAAGCGCCCTTTGAGCTGGCTGAGACTTGAAAAATGAAGGAAGACTTGTTCGTGCCCTAATGAGCTAACTAACCAAGGTGGTCAAAGCGCCCTTTAAGCTGGCTAAGACTTGAAAATGAAGAAAAACTTTGTCGTACCCTAATGAGCTGACTAACTAAGGTGGTCAAATCGCCCTTTAAGCTGGCTGAGACTTAAAAAATGAAGGAAGACTTGGTTGTGCCCTAATGAGCTTACTAACCAAGGCGGTCAAAGCGCCTTTTGAGTTGGCTAAGACCTAAAAACAAGGAAAACTTGGTCGTGCCCTGATAAGCTAACTAACCAAGGCAGTCAAAGTGCCCTTTAAGCTGGCTAAGACCTAAAGAATGAAGGAAAGCTTGATCGTACCCTAATGAGATGACTAACCAAAGAGGTCAAAGCGCCCTTTAAACTGGCTAAGACCTGAAAATGAAGAAAAACTTGGTCGTACCCTAATGAGCTAACTAACCAAGGCGGTTAAAGCTCCCTTTGAGCTGGCTAAGACTTGAAAAATGAAGGAAGACTTAGTCGTGCCCTAATGAGCTGATTAATCAAGGTGGTCAAAGCACCCTTTGAGCTGGCTAAGACTTAAAAATGAAGAAAATCTTGGTCATGCCCTAATGAGCTGACTAACCAAGGTAGTCAAAGCGCCCTTTAAGTTGGCTAAGACTTGAAAATGAAGAAAAACTTGGTCGTGCCCTAATGAGTTGACTAACCAAAGCCGTTAAAGCGCCCTTTGAGTTGGTTAAGACTTGGAAAATGAAGGAAGACTTGGTTGTGCCCTAATGAGCTGACTAACTAAGGCAGTCAAAGCGCCCTTTGAGCTGGCTAAGACCTGAAAAATGAAGGAATCTTGGTCATGCCTTAATGAGCTGACTAACTAAGGCGGTCAAAGCGCCCTCTTAGCTGGCTAAGACAAGAAGAACGAAGGAAAACTTGGTCGTGCCCTAATGAGCTGACTAACCAAAGCGGTCAAAGCGCCCTTTGAGCTTACTAAGACCTAAAAATGAGGAAAACTTGTTGGTGGCCTAATGAGCTGACTAACCAAGGTGGTCAAAGTGCCCTTTGAGCTACCTAAGTCCTAAAAACAAGGAAAACTTGGTCGTACCCTAATGAGCTAACTAACCAAGGCGTTTAGAGGACCCTTTGAGCTGGCTAAAACCTAAAAATGAAGAAACTTTGAATTGGGATAGTGCTTAGTGAGCTTGCCAAATCCCTTGAAGAAATTTTGGGTCAGGTAATATTTTGTGAGTTAGATGACTAGGAGTCTAAAGAACTCTAGATGGGGACCATGCTCTACGAGATGGCTGACTTGCTAAGAAATTGTTTTTAGAAAACAAGCTGTCATCCTTAGGGGAAAACCAATTGCCAATACAATGTTTTATCAAGCTTAGAACCACTTACCTAGTTTTAATGATAGCTCCTACGTAGTCCAATGTCTTATTGAGCAGTCTGATTAGAACTAACGATTCTGACCCTTACCATTGCCTTTTCTTATTCTTGCTCTTCCTCTTCTTTCTTCTTCTATCTCTTTCTAAACCCCCTCTTTTCTTTTTCTCTCCCTTTTTTTTTTTTTTTTTTTTTTTTGTAAAAGCAACTTAAGCTTAGAATGAATGTAAAACATATTCATTTCTCAAACCAAAGATGTCCTGTATTGAACATTCTAGTCCGAACATTGGCTTTTCATGTAAGCATCTGTTCTCAAGTGAGTTTCTACTTATATGCCATATGTTACTCTTTTTGAATATAGCCCTGTCCTGAAAAATAGGAAACAAGTCTCCCTTTCTTAGGGGATTCACCAGAATAAAGTATTAAAAGAATTTTCATCAATAGTCATCACATCAAGTTAAGTGTTTATTTTTCTTGTGCTTCTTGTATGTAAGGTTTATTTGGGTAGATGATAGAGCGAGAAGCGGGGTCTTTTAGTGGAATGAGAAAAAGAAAGGCTAAGGATATCATCCAATGCTAATGACTATCAGGAATACCAACTTTGCATGTAGAAAATGAAAATGAGACTACAGTAATAGTAAGATTGTTTGCAAGAATTTCATTGATGTTCAAGGATAGTACATCTTCAATGCATCAACATTTACTGGGTCCTTCAAGTCCAGACCATCCATTTGAGACAAGATAACAGCTCCCCTAGGCAATACTTTCTTTACAATGTAAGGCCCTTTATAGTTTAGAGCAAACTTCCCTCTCGAATTAGTTGTGTTAGGTAAAGTCTTCCTTAACAACATATCTCCTTGCTCAAAACTTCGGGGTCATACTTTTTTATTGAAAGCCCTAGCCATTTGTTGCTGATAGCAAATGTTGTGGCACAAAGCTGCCAACCTCTTTTCATCAATCAGGTTCAACTACTCAACACACTTCTTTACCCAATCAGCCTCATCTAATTGAGTTTCTGACAATATTCTGAGAGACAGGATCTTGACCTCCATTGGTAGTACAGCCTCCATTCCATATACCAACGAGTAGGAGGTTGCTCCTGTTGACGTTCTGATAGAAGTTCGATAGGCCATGAGTGCAAATGGTAACATCTCATGCCAATCTCGATATATAATGGCCATCTTCTCAATAATTCTTTTGATATTCTTATTGGCCGCTTCTACGACTCCATTCATTTGGGGCCGATAAGGAGTATAATTTCTATGAATGATCCTAAAGTGTCGGCATAACTCGGACATCAATTTATTATTCAAGTTCGTACCATTGTCAGTAATAATTGTTTCTAGCATACCATACCGAGCCAGTATGTCTCTCCTGATGAATTGACCACTACTCCCTTCGTCACACTAAAGTAAGATGAGGCTTCAACCCACTTAGTGAAATAATCAATAGCTACCAATATAAATCAACGCCCGTTAGATGCTTTTGGAGTGATCGTGCCAATGATATCTATTCCCTACATCGAAAAAGGCCATGGTGCTGATAGTGTATGCAATTCTTAAGGTGGAGCATTTATCTTGTTCACATAGATCTGGCACAAATGGCAGCGTCTAACATGTTCGATACAATTCACTTCTACAGTTAACCAGTAATACCCCATCTTCATGATTTTGTTAGCAAGCATGTAGCCATTCATGTGGGGGCTACATACTCCCTCATGCACTTCTTTCATTAGCATCTTTGCTTCTTTCCCATCTACACAACATAAAAGCGTATTATCAAACGATCATCGGTACAACGTAGAATCGCTCATCAAGTATTGAGCCGCCAATCTTCTAATTGATTTTTTGTCCTTCCTCTCTGCTCCCTTGGGGTACGTACCATGTTGTAGAAACATTTTGATATCATGATACCAAGACTTTTCATCACACGAACTTTCCATTGCCAAACAAAAAGCGAGCTTTTCTTCAATTTCAATTTTAAGTAGTTGAATCTCCACTCCTTTCGATATTTAGATCATTGATGCCAAAGTAGTGAGAGCATCGGTAAATTGGTTTTGAAACCTTGGTACATACACGAATGTAATTTTTTCGAACTTGGTTATCAACTCGGCCAAGTGTTGGCGGTAAGGTACTAATTTAAGGTCTTTCATCTTATACTCACCCCGAGCTTGGCCTATAATCAACAACGAATCTCCATATACTTGTATTTCCCGTATCTCCTTAAACAATGTGATTTTGAGTCCCAAAATACACGCCTCGTATTCTACAATGTTATTGGTACATGGGAAAGCCAGTCTCACAGCCATTGGAAATTGTGTACCTTCAAGCGATATGAGAATTACCCCAACTCCACATTTAGACACATTAGCTACTCCGTCAAAGAACATTTTCCAACCTGAAGATTTCTTTACTACTTCACAATCAGAAACTTTTCCCATTACCAGGATACTTTCATTAGGAAACTCAACTCGTGCTTCTTGAGGAATCTTCTTAGAAGGATTCTCCGCTAATTAATCCGCCAAAGCGTGCCCTTTGACTGAACTTTGGCTCACATACTTAATGTCAAATTCTGTCAGCAACATCTGTCACTTTGAAACTTTACCAATGAGTGCCGGTTTTTCTGCAAAGTATTTCAAAGGATTATGTTGTGTTATCAACTCAATTTGATAATAAAGTGTATATTGTCTGAGCCGATGCATAACCCAGACCAATGCACAACAAGTTCTTTTGGCTTCTGAGTATTTCTGCTCCCCTTCTGTGAACTTCTTGCTTAAATAGTAAACAACTTGCTCTTTCCCTTCTTTATCCTTCTGGCCAAGCACGGATCCCATAGATTCCGGCATTATGGTCAGGTATAAGAACAACGGCTTTCTTTGTTTAGGAGCTACTAACATTAGAGGTTTCATGAGGTATTCTTTGATTTTCATGAAAGCGTCTTCGCATTCCTCATTCCAGCTGATCTTTGCGTTCTTCTTTAACAGCTTAAAAAGAGGGTGGCATTTGCCCGTTAACTATGATATGAATCGGGCTATGTAATTTAAATGCCCCAGCAATCCTCATACTTCCTTGAGTATTTGTGAAGGAGGCATGTCAATTATAGCTTTAGCCTTATCAAGATCGACCTCGATACCTCATTGGCTAACTATGAATCCCAACAATTTTCCTGATGTCACACCAAAGGTACACTTCTTTGGATTCAATTTCAAGTGCTACTTCCTCAGTCTATCAAACAACTTCCTCAAGTTTTCTAAGTGATCTTCCTCCTCTTTGGATTTTGCGATCATATCATCAACATACACTTCTATTTCTTTATGCATCATGTCATGAAAAATTGCAACCATGGCCCTTTGATATGTTACACCTGCATTCTTAAGCCCAAACGGCATCACCTTATAGCAAAACATTCCCCAAGTCGTAATGAAAGTCGTTTTTGTCTTATCTTCTTCAAACATTCGAATTTGATTATATCTCGAAAAACCATCCATGAAAGAGAATAGATGATTTCCGGCCGTATTGTCCACCAAGACATCAATGTGAGGCAATGGAAAATTATCTTTAGGCATTGCCTGGTTGAGATCTCGAAAGTCTACACACACTCTGACTTTCCCATTCTTCTTAATTACTGGAACAATATTAGCTACCTACTCCGAGTAATCTGACACTTCAATGAATCTAACTTCTAGTAGTTTCTTCACTTCTTCTTTAATTCTCAACAAGACATCAGGTTAGAATCTCCTTAACTTTTGCTTTTTTGGTTTAGTATCTTCATGTGTAGGTAAATGGTAGACTACAATCAACGAGTCCAACCCAGGCATATCTTTATACGACTAAGCGAACATGTCTTGATATTCAGTTAATAATACAATCATTTCTATTTTTTGTTTCTCTTTTAAACTTGTCCTAATTTTTAGATTCTTAGGATTTTCTTCGTTCCCTACATTAATTGTCTCAATCGGTTCATCAATAGTGATTCTACCCAATTCATGTTGTTGCCATTCCTCTTGTATATTACTGTGGTCATCAACATCGCTCTCGACGACTAACCTAGTAGGGCCGGAAGCGATATCGATATTCTCATTTTCTACCTGCATGAGGTATTCCTAGTTTTCGCTTGGTTCATTGGATCTAAATGAGAGTACATGAAGAAAAGTGTATGTAAGCAAAAGATAACTGAAACGTAATATAGGAAAGAAACGAACTAAGATTTCATTGAATAAATGGAAGTAAGTCTCAAATGAGATGAAGGCCTAACTAATTTAGAACGAAAGGTTCGATGATACATTTGAAATGATGACTATTAAAAATAAAAATTTAGAAAATACTAACTATGGGTCACCCCTTTACCCTAGGGAAGACCTATTGCTATTCGCCGAGATGGAGAACCAGTTATTCAAATGATGTTGGAACTTGTGTGACGAGTTTGTTGATCCTTCTTTGCTAGATTCCTAGGCTTAAGTCTCCTCCCGTATGAACGTCTCAGCTAGCAGTGGAAAGGTCATTGAGGCATGGTATCTCTCTTGCCCCTCACTTATTTCTTCTGGAATTCTTCCACTAAGGTAGGATTGTAGATAAGGCCGTAGGTGTCGATCTGGCCTTCCTTGAATCCCATTCTTCTATCATCTTCTCTATCGGGATTGGTAATCATGTTCACTTCTTCAAACATTTGTAAACCCAACTCTTCTTTTCCCTCACTTCCTATGTAAGGTATAGCCATCTCCTTGTAGATTTCATAATCTTGATCTCCCAGAATTATAATCACCTAGCCATTTGAGATAAACTTCAATTTTTAGTGCAAGCTCGAGGGCATGGCCCCTACTACATGAATCTAAGGTCTTCCCAAGAGTAGATTAAAAGATCTTAGAATGTCCATGACTTGGAATCGAATAGTAAAGTGCTGAGGGCCAATACTCACGGATAAATCAATCTCTCTTATAATCTCTCTTCTGGAACCATTAAAGGCCCTAACTATTGTAGAAGAAGGCTTAATTGCAGATGTGTTGATGCCCAATAAATCCAAGGTGGCGAGTGGGCAGACGTTCAGTGATGATTCATTGTCAATGAGCACCCTAGTGATAATTATGTCGTTACTCTTCACCATGATAAAGAGTGGCTTTGTATGTTTATTCCCTTCCTCACCTAATTCGTCAAAAATGAAATTTGATCTATTACGAGAATCGAATTAGTAACCAGTCCTATCTTCTCAGTTGGAATTTCCCGAAGGACCTTTACCTCATTTAAAGTGTGAAACAAAGCCTCCCTGTGTGGTTCAGATGCGATTAATAGGCCATCAACGATATTTGTGCAAGAGTCTTACTGAGTTGATCCATGATCTTATACTCACTCGACTTGATCATTTTGGTAAAGGCCGATAGCCCCTTAATACATTCGCCCATCGTCTTATCATTTGGTTGTCCTAACATGACTTTCCTCCCACGCTCCTCTCTCAAGTGATAAATGTTTCCCGATCGAGTAATGCCCCCTATCAAAGGACTTGGCTTTTCCTGATTGATTAGGTGATAGTTAAATGGAGTAGCCTTGTAATTTTCTGGTGGCAACGGTACGTGGAATGTGTACCTCTTCACTTCTGGAGTCTGGTTGCCAGTATAAAACTCAAAAACCTTAGGCTTCTTATCTGAATCAAAGACATTGACAGTATAGTCATCAAAAATCATACCAATCATCAGCCCGTAGTTAGGTAAGGGATTATTATTAACATTAGGAACCAGGGCTTCTACAAAATCCAACTGCACTATCCCTTCATCTATCAATTCCTGAATCTTGTTCCTTAGTCTCCAACATACATTAGTCGAATGCCCCACTTGTCTACAGTGGTATTCACACTTTACTTTAGGGTCAAAGATTCTAGGTCGTTATCAATCGCTAAGAAGTTCGTACCATATCAAATTATCCCTTCGTAACTTCTCAAAGACTTGACTTAAAGGGACCGGTATCTTGGTAAATTGTCTATAAGTTTTGTTAGTTTGAAACTAGTCTCTGAATTGTTGTTGAGCAGGAGGTGGATTCACCCTAAAAGCGACTTAAGCGGTTGGTCTGACATTTGAATTTACCATACCAACCATAGATTCTTTAGGCTTGCTTCCGGCTGGTCTAGAACTAGATGATGACATTGGTGGTCTTCTATCTGCTGGCTCTTGCAACTTATCAGAAGAGATGGCACTTTCAATCCTGTACCCTGTTGTTACTACTTCAGTAAAACTAGATGAGGCCTGCTCGATGAGATGGGAAAAGTAAGGCCCTTCCAAGGTGTTAATGAAAGCTGATGTGAGCTCATTCTCGATCGTAGGAGTAGAGATTCTTGCAGCTAAGGACCTCCATCTTTAAGCGTATTCTTTGAATGATTCATTGTTCTTCTTCTGTAAGGAAACTAAGTCCATCACAGTTGGGGCTACTTCTACATTGAATTTATATTGTTCATGAAATGCTCTAGCAAGTTTCTCCCATGTATTTATCTGATTCAAATCCAGCTAGGCATACTAAGTCAGGATCGGTCTAGTCAGACTATCTTGAAATGTCTGTACCATGAGTGGATCATACTGAACATATTTACCCATCTTCCTGACATACAACTTGGTGTGGAGCTTGGGGCAACCCGTCCAGTTATACTTTTCAAATTCTGGTACCTTAAACTTCTCAGGGTATGATCCCATGTCATACACGGAAAACTCTGTGACCTCCGCCTATTCAAATCCATCACCCCCTATGAGTGCCTTCATCTTCTTAGTTATCTATTGTGTCAATTTCTTTTCCAGTTCTTTCAAGCTGTCCATACTTGGCCTATAGTCAACAGGTCTTGGGGCTGCATATGTGTCAGGTTCGAAGGTCGAGTTGTCTTTCAAGTAAACTCCTTCTGACTCGAATGGGTCTTTTTGATATTCGTGCTCTACTTCAGGCGCTTGTGTATTCTTCCCATAACGGGTTTTGGAACTTTCTTCATTAACCGGTGCTGTAGCTCACAATAAAGCAATGCTGTCTGGAAGCTCATTTGTATGGAACGGAACTTTAACTCGGAAGGATCATTGATCTCAAGGTCTTCGTCGTTTCCTTGAGTAGTGGCCATCCTAGTCTGGGAATGTGTTCTAATCGGACTTCTTTGAAAGACTTGATGTTTGGGAGCTATCTTGAAATTTTACCTGATTTTGTGAATCAACTCAACAAAGGGTTAGTACATGTTACATTTTCCTAAGATAGAGTTGTTAATCATATAGATGCAAGATGCATGTCACACGAGTGCAATGAAAAATTAAAAATTAGGAAGAAACCTTTAATGTGGCAAAACCTAACTAACTTTTATTAATTGTTTGCAATTGTGAAGCTTTACACCTCTTATTCTATTCACAAAAAAGAATTCATAAAACCTAAAATCTAAAATCTAATCTCCTAATGGCTAGTAGGCTTATCCTACGTCTTTCTCTTCTTTCAGATCATAGGAACCTGCTCCTTTTTGCCCTTAGTCCTCTTCAGTTGTGTTTCTAATGCCTTTATCTTCTGATGATACTCCTTGTAACGGTTTTCCAACTCCTGCTCTCTTTTACTCGTCCTCTTGGGTTCAGCTTTAACTTGAACTTCCCCCTTCTCTTTGTTGTCTTCCATATCTTTCAGCTCTTTTAACTGGTGATAAAGAAATCCTTTGGTTGTTTAGCTCCTGGCTGTTATCCCTTTAGTGGTAAGGGTGGTCTTTCTTGTGTACCAAAGAGCTCGGATGCTCTGAAGCTTGGCTGCTTTGTCAACCATTGTCATGCAAAGGTTAAGGAAGTCTAATGAGACAGCTTATCATGTCGTCAATGAGTCCATTGGTTGGGACATATGCGGTGCAGAGGTTGAAGCCGATCAAAGGGACCGCCTTGAAGTCTTCACAACCTCTTATTATTTCCTTGCTTGCGAACCACCTGGGTATCAATAACAACTCTTCCGCTTTCATACTCTGAAAGTATTGGATCCAGTAGCGGCTAGCTATATTTTCTGGCAGCTCGATTCTTTCTCCAAAAGATTTGATGAGATCATATTGTTGAGTAAACTTAGCCCGACTGAAATCAAGTTGGTAACTTATCATGTAGCTAACGAACCAGACCACTAGTAGGACCATATTAGTTTTCAGATCTCCTCGTTTCTTTTTCTTGAGATGGTTTAGTGACCGAATCTACTCAGCCAGAAATGCCAGGACATATGATCTCCTTTCAAGGAATTGGGTTACGAGTTATACAATTTTGAAATGGACTCGACGTCTTTCATCAGGGAATAAGATAGTATTGAAGACCACCAATATAAAAGCGTTGACTCGGTACTGGTGCCATGCTTCTAAATTTGCATAAAAAACCTCGCGTTTTTCTCTATGCTTCAATTCAGTAGAAAACCAGTCCATGACATCCTCTAATCGAATGGTCTTTCCTTAATTTAGAACCTGGTTTATTTTGATTTTTTTGATTCCCAACAACTTACTGAAGATCTTTGGTGCTGCAGCTTCCAAGTCTAGGACATAGATATCATTAGTGAATGTAGGAGCTTACAACAATTGGGAGTATTCTTCTAAAGTTGGGCTTAGCTGATGTAGGCCCATATAAAAACTGGTGGATTCGAGCTCCTAAAGGTAGACTAAGGCCCGTACTAGAGTGATGTTTATGGGGATCTTTTGTAGAGAGAGGATGGGCCCAATCCTATTCTTAATAAATTCCTGCTTATCTAGGCTGAAGAGTCGAAACCATGTTTGAAGCAGTTTTTGTGGCCAATGCAATAAGTGGACATGAATGTCTTCAAAAGGCCCTTGACTTGATCTAGTCATGACTAATCAAAATCAAAATTAAAGTTACAATTACAACGTATTCTAAACTTTACATAAAATTATTACAAATTATTTACAATAAAATATTACAACTACAACCACAACTTCACAATTACCTTTATCCATTTAGGTTTACCATATCATAAGTTCTTGTAATTTTTTTGAAAAAAGGTTTTGTGTAATGCAAAAGGGTGGGTTCTAAAGGTTCTTAAGTTCTACAATCACTACGTTTTTTTAAAGTAATGATTATGTGGTCGCATTTGAACTTAAGTGGAATAGCTTGATCGGCCGCAGAAGGTGGTTACCCCACAACATTCAAAACTTACACAATAGCTTCCCTCCTAAGGTCTTAAGACGGCCTGGTTCTGACCGTATCTACCATGCATTTATGATGCAAAAAAATAGAATAAAAGTAACACCCTCGAAAATTACCCCCTTAAATAAACCAGAACAACAACGAAAAAATGTTAGTAAAAAATAAATAAAATAAAATAAAATAAAAAAATACATAAAATAACATACCTAAGTTCTTTTTTATTATTTTTATTATTTCATCTTTTTTATTTTTTTTTATTTTCTTTGAAAAATAATCCTATTTTTGGTAACTTCTAGTGGCTAGCCCTCTAGCGGTCCCCAGTGGAGTCGCTAAACTGTCAAGCCTGATTTTTTGGTTTCTTTTATTTAAAATTAATTTCTCCATTTCTAATTAATACTAAATCCTAACCCATTTAATATTAATCCTCAACTAAATAAATTGAGAAATTCCGGCTTTTTATTGAAAATAATTTTTGGAGTCGCCACCCGATTGAAGTCAAGAAAAGAAAAAGAAACCGCAACCAATTGGGTGGATTAATTATGATTTAACTACTGGTCTTTGATTTCAATTTTAATGAAAGACGAGAGGGTTCCGAATTCGAGAGCTAACCTATTAAACCCTAATAGGTACCACTATATATTTACTGAAATTAAGATTATTCTTCTAATTATAATAATTAAAAAATAAATAAATTAAAAGAAAAAAAATACCTAAGTTTTTACATATTTGATCATCGCCCCGAAAGTGCCTACGAACCCGCTAATTGGGATCAGACGATCATAGTTCTTTCGAAAAATCTTTAGTATGTTGATTTATTTTAATTTTGAAAACCGACAAGCTTTACATTCTTAATTGATTCAGTTTATTAAAAAAAATCCAATGGAGTCCTAACTTGTATGTGTTTTTTGTTTTATAAAAATACTCTAACAATCCTATTTTTTTTAAAAAAGGCCTTTTATGTTATTAATTTTTATTTTAAAAATGATTTTCTATGTGAGAAATGTTAATAATAATAAAAAATTTAATCCTAAGCTCCACTACATTTCAACTATCTGTCAAAATAAATAAAATATGACATACTCAATATACATATAGATACACTAATACTAAAGGACTCCATTAGGCTAATATATACATAACTACTTCTATATTATGTTATTAACATCAGTAAATAAGGATCTAATAAAATAAAAATAATAATGATATAATGATAACAATAATAATAAATAAATAAATAAACATAATAAAAAAATTGAAAGAACCGAACAAGGCTAAACCTGGTTGTTGTTCAATGAATCAGTGACGATGGATAGTAATCCGTGGTGACGTTGTGGCATTAGATGAACTACTTATATGTATTAAAGTTTTGTGCATTGTGTTCTCGAGCATCAGTTTGTTGTTTGTTAGACCATGACTAGGGCTAATTGCACTTACTGTACGTAATAGAGTCATAGGGTGATTCGTGCAGCGTGCTAGGATTCAGTGGACTGTCGTCTGGAGTCATGTCAACGTAGAGCTAGTATGTATTATATGTTCAAATGCTATTGCTGTGGACGTATGCGGATTTCTGCCTACTGTAGACATGCTTGATGCTGGACATGAAGTGAGCAAGNATAAAAATATCAATTATATGATTTAAATAATTATTAAATCATAAATATATTAAGAAAAAGCTAAAATTAATATTTTATAATTTTTAAACTAAAATAATAAATTTTGTGATATTTTTATATCACAATTCAAACTACGAGTCCTAACATCTAAAAAAGAGCTCATTACGAGAAAATACGCTTGAAAACGATCAAAATGGACTATAAGTTCATAATGATTCAAGCTAAAACGAAAAAATTATACACGACTCAATAAAAAGCTCAAATCAACAATTTTGCATAACTAGGTGAAGTAAACCTTACAAATTACAATACTAGCTTAGTTTTAAATTCCCAAACTTACAAATTTTTATTATTCTCAAGTAATTTTGATATAGGCCCTAAACTGCCACTAGATCACTACGACCCTTAAGTCAGCTATGGCTGAGTGAGTTTTTTCTAATGATTTCATACTTGTTTATGTTTATAGTTAGTGAATATAATTTATGATTGATAATTGAACGTGTATAGGGTTGGGTTATGCTTGTGTATGATAATTGATTGATAATGGTGAATTTACTTTAATTACCATAATGTATTGATTATTGCATAGTAGATTTACTAGGAATTAATTGTTTATGACTTGGAATAATCACTGAATAATAAGACCTAATTTTACTCAACTAAAACAAGTTAACTCGAAACACACATAATCATACACCGCATAACTAATTCCGGCAGTCATATTACACGGAGGTAGCGAGAGGCCATACTTGGGTTGATTATTGATTGTTATAGATTTCGTACAGTACACACGTGTGTATAACCTTACCTCATCCCACGGGATTACTAGGCATTGAAGGCCCTAACCACCTGGCTAAGGGTTGAGTTTAGAGGCCTTCGTTTAGAGGTGAGTGAGAGTTGCATGAACCTACTCACGATCATGTGTAGAACTTGTCTTGATAAATTGATAATGGATATACCATTACGTTTTAAATACGAAACGTGGAGTTTTGTTATGAGATAAATTCTAATATGATACCCGGATCAAACTGTGCCGATGTATCTCCAACCCTGACTTCAGAGGGCGTTAAATCTGAGTTACATGTAATACCTAGTCACCTGTATGTATTTGTTTGACATAGTGATTGTCATGCATTTATTTGATTGAATTTAATTATTGTATAACTTGATTACTGTATGGTTGAGGGAATTATCTCAATAAGCTAGTTAGCTTATACCCTTGTAGTCTTCTTTTGCAGGCTAAGTTATTTATAGAGTCGAGCCGTTGCATGCCTGAGGTTAGTGTTCTACACGGGGTCAATGTGGGAGCTAGACGTGATCAAAGAGTATTTCTGATAGTTTATAGAGCTGAATATGTAATTGAGTAATACTAGTTTGACTTAAGACATGTTTTAGATTTCTTATTTGTAAATTCCTATATAAGTAGATTATGTGTTATGTTTCTATAATTTATTATTTATCATGAAATGATATTGTTTATGCTTACGTACTCTTGGTAGTTAGTTGTAGCTGTAGCTGTAGCCGTAGCCTTATGTATCGTATAAAAGGGTCATCGATTGTAAGGGAATTTAACCTACAATCCTTTGTACAGTATACGGCGACTGCTACGACTAGCCCCCTCGGGTTGTGACAAGCCTAAAGTGAATAAATGAGAGATTCCAACACTAAAAGGGATAAAAATATGATTTTTATTGGATTAAACCTAAGAACAATTCTTAATCCAACAAAGCACAGGATTCTAACACTCCAATGATTATAATTAAGAACCAAGTAAATGAATTAATAGGAGGTATGATGTTTGAGTTCTTCTATTGTTCATATGCACATAGATTAAAGATTGATTCCAAAAGTGAAATATTAATGAAATCAACATATATCAACAATTAATCTAAGTTAAACAAGTGTGGAAACGATGAGAAATCATGCTTCACACATAATGCCAATCTACATACGTTTCTTCACAAGTGAAATAAATGTTCAATGGGTGAAGCCCATAACCCATATAACAGACAATTACAATAAACAATGTAAACACCAAATATTAGTCCATTAACATTAAAAGATTCATAATCTTCAAGACTACAATAGGATTACAAAGTTAAACATCCTAAAATGACAAAAAATTAGGTAAAGAGAGAAATCACTTAATAAGAGGAATTTTAATCTTCAATTCATGTTAGAATGATGTTTTTCTTTCATCCAAGGTTGAAATTTGCTAAAATTAACTTAACCTAAGCTAAATCTAACCTAAAATAACCTTGAAAAGTGAAACCCTAAGAACCAGATGAGAGAAGCAGAAAGGAATTTGAAAAAGGAAATAAATCGTGTCACTTGAATGAGCTGCGAATTGTAGCTTTTTATATCAAGAAGGTACCGTTTTGTCAAGATTACCAACTTAATGGTAAATATTGACCATCATGACGGTATACTCAACTCTTTATGATACTTCAAAACTTTCTGTTCCAAAGACCAACTTGATAATAGCTCACATTATTGTTATGACGATAGTTCCTACTTTATGTCTTCATCTTTTGCATACCTCCAGCTTGGGACTTACATGAACATGCACAAAGAGCTTATATTCTTCAAATAAACATAACTTCTAAACACTAAAACACAAAATATGAATTGCACATGTATAGATAAATTATATGTGATTTTAATGAAAATTCATACACTTTGGCTTAAAAATCTACTAAATTACATATAATTGTTAGAAAAATCCTTTCACACACTTATCACCTCTACAGCTTAGAATAGACAGCCGAGCTGATGGGTGAGTTTATTGAGTTGACATTTGATGGGAAGTCTTTAAGTCAGCATTTTGTGATCATTGACAAAGAACCAGGTAGGGTTTAGTTTGGTAGTTATGGGAGGTTAATAGTAAGTAGGAGCTTAGCCTCTTTATGTGTTGGTCAGCCAAAAAGGATCTGCTTGGTAAGGTTCTTAAGTCTATGAGCTCATGCTTAGGTTAAAGGTCTAACGTTGGTTCTTATCACAACCTCTCTAAACTTTTCCTGTAGGGTTAAGAAATCTACACTTTCTTTTGTTTTTGCTATAAGCTCTTCCAAATTGATAGCCTAGAAATCATATCAGCTTTCTCCTCTAACACTTACCTCTCCAAATTCAACTCGACTTCCATGTTTTGGCTATTAAGTTCCTCTCTAACTTCCTACTCCTTTTCTCATTCCACCATCAACTCATTCTCTTTATTATTTAAGAACCCTTCCATGTATCCAAAATAATTATTCTTAGTAGGGTAATTGGAGGAGTTATTCTTTGGAGACTTAAATTTGTATAAAGTAGAGTATGTCAAAAGGAGAAAACTACTAATATCTAATGTACCATACACTTGTCAATGTTCATTAACCAACTTTACTATTATCTTACCTTTTGGTCACACATTTACCTATTTATGTAGTAAGCATGGCAAAGTGGATGGAATAGGGATTGATTCATTAGAAGTGCAAGGATCCTTTGCTAAATGTTTTCTTAGGACTTCTTTTGGAACTTTCTTTCTTGACTATTCTTCTTGGGAATTAGGATGATGTGTACATAAAGTAAAATTTAAGCATCCATAGCAATAATAAGTGTACCCATAATACCAACACCTATCTTAAAAATTTATGGCTATGAGTTCCTCATGTTTGCTACTACTGAGTGCACTTCAATAGTTATTTCCTTGATTCAACCTATCGAATTCCATCTTAGTCTCTACAGTCGATGAAATTTAAATCAATAATCTATAAGAATTCTCAACCTTAAAATTTAAATAATAATAAAATAAAATCTACAGATGCAAAGAAAGGAAATAAACTAAGAAACAAACAATATAAATTTGAAATAAAAATAATTTTTTATTTTTTATTTTTTTAAAATCCTAAGAGCGATTAGATGTTAGATCAATGTTTTTCCTAATATCATAGTTGTAGTCATCGACGATGGCACCAAAAACTTGATGAGAGGCAAGTGCACTTGTCAAGTTATTGTTTAACAAAATAGATGAGTCGGATTATCAATCCCTCAAGAACTACCTATAAGTGTGAATGCTAGTACTTATCCCTTTCCTAATATCTAACATAACAAACAAATTCAATTAATTAAAGACAACTAACTTAAACTATTCTAATTAAAAAAAAAAAAGAAAGAACAAATAACAAAATACAAGATAATTAAAATTAACTACGAATGCATGAACTTAACATTCAATTACTGATCACCCTGGAATAGCTATGCAATCTATTAATCTCGTTCTTGTTTATTAGGTAGTGGAGATTCCTAGTGTGAACTAATCAAACTCACATCTCTTAATTAATTCCTAACCTTAAGTATATCTTATTTGAATCACTTTTGCAAAAAAATATCTTAATATCACATTAAGTTCTTGGATCCCTCTATTAGATTGCACTAAGCTAAAGAAACTAACTAACTAATCACTTAGTATATTCATTTACTTATAATTACATCAATTTATTTATTATAAGATCTTGCGAACTCTATAGTAAACTCAAGCATTGAATCAACAATTTAGGTAAATATCAATTCAAAGACAATAAAAACATGTTGTAGTTAGATTACAATAACAAGAAATCATCGATTGATAATAAAAGAAAACTAATTATATAGAAAACTAGGGTTCTCATTAATTATATACTAAACTAAATTAAAACATTGAGAAAACAAAGAAATGAAAGGGAAAAGTCTATTCTCTTAATTATCTATTGGTTCTCTCCCCCTCTCTCTAACTATAAGGCTTGAAAGGCCATTTATAATACAAAAGGAATCTTGAAATGTATTTCCAAAATATCTTTACATGTCTTCAATATTTCTTCTTTCCAAATCTAACTCCTAATAAATGATATATGGATGTAGGATACCTTTAAGGGCTTCATATCTTTCTAAAAATAAGAAGATTCACAAGAAATGGATTGTCCAAGCCTTAGACCATGGCCATGATTCATTAGTTTGGTCTTACTACTGAATTAGCCTCTCTTGTTGCTGTCCTACACAATGTTGAACAGTATGCCCTCGCTAATGGCATCAGTAACAATATATACCTCTTAGATCAGGGTTTTCACAACACTTGGCTAGATGTTTAGTTTTACCATACCTATAATACTTCCTTCTCGATTCTTAGCATTCCTAAGCTTGATGCTTATCATTGCACTTCCAATAAGGTTGTATTTTTTATAGAGGCCTTCAGTTTCTTTTTGTTGATCAAATAAACTTCTTTCCTTTAGCTATATTGCTTTTACTGCTAAAACCAACATCCAACTTCCTTTCCTTATTCTTAATCTCATTCGTAGCTTGTCAAAGATTACAAACTTGCTTAATCAAACGAGTTTCATTAACGACATTAGTATATGTTTTCACCCTACTCCTCTTTAACTTTACCTAGTAATAAAGATCAAGTCTTGCCTTGAACTGTTCAACTTTATAAACCTCATTATTTCGTACAGCTTTAGGAGTAAACTTCAATAACTTATTGAAATCCCTCTCATATTCTTCAATTGTCCTACCCTGTTGTCTTAGTTTATAGTATTCTTTACACATTCATTCTCTTATATCCTTGGGAAAATATCGTTTCAGAAATGTATCTTTAAATATAGCCCAACCAATTAGTTTTGGTAAATTCCATCTCCTTGCCTCCCACTAATTACTTGCATCCCCATCTAATAGAGTAACAGCTACTCAACTTTCTTATTTTCCCTAACCTCATGAATTTCAAAAGCTTTCTCCAACAAGTCAATCCATTCTTCTACCATTAAAGGATCAGTGTTTTTTTCATTAAATGGCTTCACTAATTGCTTTACTTGAGCTAACTTATCTCTATCTCCACCAACACCTGCCAATGTAACTGTAAACTGTTGTGGTAATTCCTCCATATGTTGTGGTTACTCAGGGTTAAGTTGAGGCTGTTGTGATAGATCCTCTCTTTGCTCCTCTAATACATAGCTCATTGGTGACATTCCACGTTCCCTACAAATCATCTTTCTAAATAAACACCATATAAAATTCTATGGATAACTATTATAGTTGTTTTACTAAACTATGACTCTTTGTTAACTAACTACCCTACACATCTCATGTATGCCTAAAGGTTTTGGTCCCTAATTAATGCTTTGATACCACCTAAAGGATGTCACATCTCGGCATAACACGGGATGCACCATCACACAGGAATACCTATTGAAAACTTAACTTAACTTAACTTAACTTAACTTGCTCATTTATTAAAAGAAAACATTATTTACATAATAAAGGGGTTTCTACATCAAAGTTTAGCTAGATATTCTATTACAACTTATGTATACAACATAATATTTAACATCAAAACATGAACCAACTTTTTCCTTTATTATCTTCACAACAATAGGATTCCTGACTTAATACAAGCTCCATACAAAAGTTGTTTACTCCAACTCGCGCTCTCAATATATATATTCCCCCTTGGTATTGGGCCCTTTACGATGTTACTAACTTAAGGATAAAACATTTTATCCCTTCAACTACTGAAGCTGAGTGAGAGTGGATAACAAATAATATCATATAGACAATATTACATATCACAACCAAAACGTTTCAATCATAACCCGTAAGTTCAACTTCACATATGCATTCACCCAACTGGGCATTTACTACTAGTAATGTAGCATGCATTGATACCAATATCCTATGCCCTCCAATTTTCATCTGGTTAGTCGACATAGCTTAGAATCTGCATATAATGTCTAGGAACCTAGGATAACAAGGAGCTACTTAAGAGTAAGACCCCTACTAAATGGGACTACATACTATAGTCTACCAATATCAAAATGGGCAACTAAGAGTTGCTTGGGAGTAGGACCCCCAACTTTACAAAATTAGACTATACATTGTAGTTTACCAAATCAAAGTGACAACACAACCAAATTAGACTACACATTGTAGTCTACCAAATTTAATTATCAAAATAGTCACAATGTTTGAGTAATACAATCTATATGTTTCCAAAAAATGAGTTCACAAAGCCATGCTTTTTCCATGATCACTTGGAAGCCTCATTCTAAAAGTTCTAACCTGTAGGTCCCTTTTTATGTCATGCCATGCCATGATATGCAATAGCAACTTAAGAATATCAATCAGCACAATCAATCTTTAAGTTTTATTCAACTTAGTTAATTGATTTTAGTTTTCAAACTCTCCATAGTGGAATTCTAGTATCTTAGGGTTTACTTAGGTGAACATCCAGAAGATTGAGTTAGTAATCATTCAACTTCCCTAGTTAAGATAATCATTCATAAGCACAAATCGTTGCCCAACATGGCAACATAACAGTTTAACTAGAATACATTTACTATTATTCAAAATTACCACATCAGCATCCACTATAATACCATATCAATTCAATTAAGATATGCCCATATTCAATCAACAGAGCATCAAACAACACGCAGTATTATAAGTAGCAATATATCTACTCTAAGTATGGGTTAGATCCACTTACTTGGGCTTAACAATGGAGCAATATCCTACAATTCACAATGTGGTCCCTCCTTACTTATCACACCTATGAAAATATAAACATAGCTTCCAAGTCAAGTACTAGTTGAATCTAAATTCTCATAAATTTCCCTATCGTATCTTTAAACTTCATTTAATCGTATCTTACTAATTCCTTATTCAAATTTAGTAAACTTTATATTGTCACAATCATTATTTTGAGTACTATTAATATATATTAAGAAACAAGATTGAAAAATATTGTTAAAAACCAAAAAATACCCTTTCGTATTATGACTCGATCATGTGCTACCCGAACTTCGTAATTAACTAGAATAAGCTTTAGTACTGAACTAAAAACCTTAAAAATCACAGTTTCCAAATTTATTTAGTAATCCTCAATATACTCCAAAGTATTCATTTTACATGAATTTGACAAGTATCTAATTAGTATTAATTGCTATATTACATATTAAGCTAATATATAAGCTTATATTAGGAAAATATGTAACAAATACTATACGAGCCCAATTAATTTCATAAAAAATCCTATAGACTCACAAAATTATGTAGTTTAATTATTGACCATGAATCATACTAAACTAGCTATTATATCTTTTTACAAAATATAGCAATTTTAAGTTGGAATTAATAAAAATCGAACAAATAAGTGAATTTAATCACAAGATAAAAATAAAGTGTTTCGAACATCATTTTAAGCTTCCAAGAATCATAATACATAGGGTACATACTTTGATTTTGTTAAAAACTAATTAATTCAATAAAACAACGAAATTACTAGTTTTATCCAAAATAATAACAGTAAATAGTAAACATGATTATTTTCAAAAATTCTTTTCACTACAATTAAATAAATATATTTAGTATATTATGTACAAATTTTCATATTGAAAGAACATTATTTAATATTTCTAAAATTTAATTCAGTCTTTGTCCAAACAGAGCCATTTCTTAAGGGCCTTATATTTTCAATAATTATTTATCAAAAATAAAATTAGTACATTAATCTAACATAAAATCACTTTGGAAAACCAAATTTCATAATTAAATAAACTCATTTACTATTTTTACAAAATTTACAAAGTTTCGGCTGGAAATTTGATTCGCCTGAACTACTTACCCAACCTTGTTAAAACACCCACCCTAGTGGTGCTTCCTTTGACTCCAAATGGCCACCACAATTGAACACCAACAACCTATTGAACTGATCTAATCCGATTCCACGCTCTATTTTTGCTCTAAATTTCTTATTTTTTTCTAATTTGTTTCAAAATTTTCTTTAGTGATTTTCTATTTTTTTCAAACTTCCAAAATGTTGTTTTTAAAGTGTGCATGGCCTATTTATGATTTTCAAATGGATTAGGATTAATAAAAATTGGACATATGGCTTACACGTCATTTTCTTGATTTTTCAAAGCATAAGGTGTTAATTTCTTATTTCTTACCTTTTGACTCATCAATTGTAATTCATCCTAGGATACCACGTCATGGAATGACTCATCATTTCATTTTTTTATTAATTTTCCATTTTTATATTAATTTACCTTTTTTTAATAATAATTTCTTGTTATATATGTGTATTTAATATAAATAATGCATATTCTATGAATATTACATATAATTCAACTTCATTTATTATATTTATAAGTTAAATAACTTATCTCTAATATCTCACTATATTTCAAGACTCAAATTTTACAATTATCGACTTTATCAATGAATTGACGTTTTTCTTAAATTAATATTTTTATATAGCTTATTTCGAGAAACTAACTATACTTAAATTATTTCATCTAACTTTTCTAACTTTACTGTAAAGTTTGAAATAAAATGGATAACTTAGTCCAATGCCCTAAATTTAAGAGCTCAAATCTTAGGGTTATTGAACTAGCTCAAAATTCTGGTGCATTACAAAAACTATCCTAAAATATATATGATATGTAAGTGCTATCAACTCTATAACTATATGGTAAGAAGTGCAAATCCTTTATTCACTAAGATGAAGTGGGAGAGAGATAGGTCTATGACCCAAATTGGTGTAAGACACAGTTGATAAGGTCAATGATCTATTAGTAGGCAAGATACCAAGTCAAGTTATAGTATAGTATAAAGGATATGAGTCCAAGTATCAATTCTATATGGAACCATGAATGTCAAACACTAGCAATTTACCCTAAATCACCAATTATCTAACTTAATAATGTTGGATAGTTTTTTATTAGCAAGTAAAGCTAAATAAAGAAAGATAATAAAATAATCAAGAACAAATAAAATAAACAAGACTAAATAAAATAAATAAACAAGATTCATTAAATAAAGGGAGCACATAATCATTAGTAGACCATTGTTATTCACTACTTAGTTTTATGCAACTTTTAATCTCTATTACTCTTTAGACTATAAAGATACCTATTATGAATTAATCGGACTCATGTCTCTCGCTAACACCTAACCTTGAGATTACTTACAAGAATCGCTTTTACTATAAAGCATCTAATGATCGTATGAAGATCTTAGATCTTACTACTAGGTCACCTTAATTCAGAGAAATTGGCATCTAATTACTTAGCCTATGCGATTCCTTCTAATTACACTATTATATTCACTATAAGAGCTTGTAAACTCGATAGCAAACTCAAACATTGAATTAATAACCTGGCTAAATATTAATTCAGTGACAATATGCATAGTGTAATTAGATCGTCAAAGGTAATATCATTGACTGAATAAAATAAATGTTGCAATAGAAACTAAGGTTCAATAATGATTCACTAAGAATAATTAAAATAACAACATGATGAATTAAAGGAAGAAGAAAGATTAGAAACCTCTAATGTAATTCTTCACAGTAACTCTTCCTAAGGAGGTTCTCCCTGTAAACTTAAGCCTAGATACCTATTTATAAGGGTTGTATCTAAATTTACAAAGAAAACTTGACAAAAATAGAAAATTTGAGAATCATAGAATCACCATGCCCAAAGATCATGGCTGTAGAATTGGGGCGTGATCTTGTACTTAGCCTAAAATTTTCAAATTTCGATGGAAATTGATTACAAGATCTACTCTAAGGATTGCAATTGTGGTTTCTACCTATGATCTCTCATGGACTTCATTCCTTACTTGAAATTCTTTCACTCCAATTCTTTGATCAATGCTTTTCTTCATGTAAACTCCAAAACTTGATAAAAATCTTCAAAATTCATCAATTGCTTCTAAAGTCCATAAAAATGAAAATTAAGCAAATTAAGTTGCAAATTGCTATGGAATTAATTGAATTAATATACAAAATATAGTAAAATCTTCCTAAAATATGTATGCTAATTAGGTGTCATCAAATTCCCCTACACTTAAGCTTTTTCATGTTCTTCAACAAAACAATCAAAATATCAAACAAAAACATCTTAAGGACAAGATCATAAAAAATTATTCTTCGAAAAACTACACCCTCAAATTGAAGAAGCTTCGTAAAAACTTTTCGAAATCATCATTTCTCCTCAACTTCATAATGCCCTTAGAATGCTTAAATAATAACACTTCAAGAACTACTAAATTTATCAATCAATACCGATAATTCAAAGATAGCCTTTTTACTTAAAAAAAAAAAAAAAAAAAAAAAAAACTAAGCTAAAGACTAAAATAAACATCAATATGTTAAGAAAAAGTTATAAAAATTTCACTACTCTAACTTAAGAGGAGAGGCCTCTTTCCTAAGTTAGTTTTATTACAAAAACTTAAACTAAATACATGTTACATCAACTCATCCTCTAATTGTCTCTCTACTTTTTTCAATTTTTGTTAAGAAGGTTTTTAGTTTAATTAAATTTTTATATTGAAGCTGATTAGCATTGGGAAAAAACCTTACTCTTCTAACAAACTAAGGTTGATCCTTACTAATTTAGCCTTTGTATCTTTTGTTAGTGTTGTTAGCAAAAAAGCACCTCACTTTTTTGAAGAACTAAGACCAATCTTTATCAATTTTTAAATTAATTTCCTTTTTGCAATTGGTAGTTGGAAAGAATCTTGCTCTTTTGAGGGTCTAAGATCAATCCTTAGCAATTCACTTCTTTTAATTCATTTATGACTCCAACTATTTTGATTTTTCAAAGGACAAATCTCCTTTGTTCATCTAATCTAAAAATTTCAAAAAGAGAGATAAATAACTATCCTCTAGAATTAACCTTAGAAATAAGAATAACTAGTCCTCAACCCATCTATACCTATGATAACCTTAAGTTTAAGTCTAAGCTTAAGTAATAGGGTACTCTAAATCATAGTGATTTAATTATTTAAATTCAACAAAGTATACAAAAGTCATAATAGATTATAGGCAAATTCAAAAATATTTTGCTTTCTTTTATATATAGGAATGGTAAATTTCTAATGTTTATATTTAAAAAACTCAAAAGCTTAAATGTTTATATTTCAAATTACTGACATACAAATCCTATCCTTTTCCCCCATACTTATGTTGTACACTATCCTCAATATATATTATAGCAGTATAAATCACACTAAAATGGGAGAAAAAGAAAAGAACAAGGAATTCCTTAGTTTTGGCATTGATCTTTGAAAATTTCTAAAGTCTAAAATCTAAAATTTACTTGATCCAATTAAGCTTAAAGTTTTCTTTATATCAAGTAAAGAGAACAAAATATAAAATGAAAAAGAAGAAATTAACTAGACAAAACAAAACTAAATAGAAAGACAACTAATTTGAGTATTATAAAGTTATCCCCTATAGAACTTACAAACCATGAAAAGTTAAATAGTTATCAAAAGAAAAAGTAATAGTAAATATGTTAGTCAGTTATAGTCATTCAAATAAAAGAAACTAAATGGAGTCTTTTTAAAATAAAAATAAAAATAAAAGGAAATCACTCATCATCTTCCTCCATATCCCCAACTTTTTCCTCCTCAACTGTCTCTTCCTCAATCTCTTCATTTGATTCGGGCATTGGCAATGGTAGTGCTTGGATGCCATGATGTGCAAAGAGTACATCTACCTTAACCTTAGTATGCTATACCTTGTGGGACAAAGTCCTTTATCTCTTTAGTAGTTTTTGATATATCCTCTTTATCTTACCAATTGATGAAGAGGAGGATCCAGGCTACAATTGAGATGAAGATAACATTGTCTCTCAAGATGGCTCAAGTAATAGGTCCTCTAATAGTGGAGGAAGCTTCATAGGTCTTATTAATTCATAGCTCATCGAGGCTAGAGGCTTGAGTACTTGCATACAAGAGAGATCATGAAAAGTAGGAATGTTCTTTACCAGTCCAATGATAAAGGGACCTACAAAAATATGTCCAAAATGGCCCTCAATGTCTTGGCTCCTGAAAAAGAATGCCATCCCAACACCTGTGCTTAAGTTTATTGGGTGTCTCTTAGCTATACTATATAAATACAAAATATCCCTCTCATTCATAACTTCGTTACTGTATTTCCTTCCTATAATGCCTTTAGCCATTACATAATGGATAAGTCTAAGAGTAGGATCTCTCAACTTAGAAGCTTAAGACTTCCTTAGATCATAAACTCCTCTAGTACTTAATCTTGCCTAAACCTAAGCATCACTAACACCTTGTGGCAGCTTATAACATAGCTCTACGTACTCATGAGACCTTACAAAATTTTTAGTATATAACCCCATATAAATTGGTATCCTATCAAAAGGCAAAGTTACCTCATGACTATTGCACCAAAAGTACATGGTGTTTTGTGTGCCATTCTCTATGTTGTCAAATGTTAGCCTTAAAGGACTTAGAACTTCTAATGTCAATTCCTTGTAAACTGGCTTATTAATAGTCAATAGTCAGTTCTAATCAGCAAAATTCAACAGTTGCCTAACTTAGGCATCATAGCCTACCTAAGTAAGTACCTCCTAACTTAAGAAGCAATTTGGACTAAATTCCTTCTTCAATAACCTAGCATACTATCTCCTTTACTAAGATTCCTCGATTAATAGTGGGTGAGTAGAAGTAAAGTCCTAAGAGTTCTTAGAACTAAAAAAATAACTATTTTTTGGAAATGCTCGGATGGAAAGGGACATATTTTTTGGTTTTCAGAATAGTCAAATCTTACCTACTGAATCAGCTACTTATATCTTAGAATTTTCCTAAAATCAATAACAAAAGAAGATTTGAACTTTATAACTACTCATATCTTAAGAAAATTGCAATGCTAAATATTTTAATTGCTTACTCATTCAAATAAGGAAAAATTTATATAATGAAATGCCTATTTATGTTGATCATGGATTAGTGAGAATCTAGGGGCATTTCATGATTAAATCCAATTTTGATTCATAACCTCCATTGATGCAAGTTTTGGCATATATTATACCACTACATGAAAGCTTGTTTTTGTAATCTCTTTTAATCCATCTCTTATGCAATTGAATTTAAAAGTGAGTTTTTAACATGAGTATCATGGCATCCATGAGATGAATCATATAAAAACAAGTTTTCATATAACTACTCATGAGTTTTATGGATTAATCTAATTGCATAAGAACTTAATCAAAGACAAGTTTCACATATCCAACATGAGTTTCATAAATTGACATTTCAACAACAATTCTTTGACCATATCACCACTTTCCCTCTTATTTTTCAACAAATCATCACAACCTTCATGTTGTTTCCCTTTTCAATATCTATTAAGCATGTGTTTTTAATTTGATTTCATCCAAATAAAAAGATAAATAACATGTTTTATTACATATAAATAACTCTTAGAAACTAAGATTTTTACACTTACAAGTCTTATTGTTCATCATCAAACCCTAACTAAAAATCCTATTTTTATCTAAATAATGAACGAATTTAGGAAAATAAATAGATAAGGATGAAGCACATACTTTAAATTTGTTGTAAAAAAAGTTGAAGCTTCAAAGATTTCAAGGGTTTGAGTAATTGTGTAGTGAGAAGAAGTGTAAGAAAATGGAGCTTTATAGAAAGAAATAGAATGGTGAATAAATAGAAAGAGGTTACTCATGGTTTTCAAATTTGGGCATGACAACAGTGAAGGATCACAGTCATGTGCGTGATCCAAATTGTAGAGCTTTCATCCTAAATGTTTCCAACTTCCCTAAAAATAAATTACGAGAAGATTACAGTCTAATACACGATCGTGGACTTTGGTTGTATTCTTTCTCTGACTTTTGAATCCAAATTGTGTTGGTTTCCTTTGACCCATTTCTTGAAACTACTCTAAAGATTTTCAAAAATAAAGTGAATTAAAGTGCAAAATTAAATCAAATGACAATTTAATAAGATAACAAACTTCATTTATTACTTATTGCATAAATAAACTTACTAATGACTATTTTTAAGGAATAAAAATTGTTCAATGTAGAGAGAAAGGACTAACTACTGTCTTAAGAACTTGATACTCAAATTAACTAAGACCAAACAACAAAATTAACAAAATAATCAAAAGGTAACTAAAATTAAAAATCAAACTTAGGTTGCTTACTAAGGAGCACTGTTGTTTAACGTTATTGACTTGATTGTTGAATCCTTCCCTTAATACAATTCCATAGTTAATAGCTACAACCCTTTACAAATTAGAAGCAATTTAATAATGGAAAACACCAAAATAATTTTAGGGAAAAATTAGGGGTTTTGCTAATATCTTCATTAGTTTACTCTTTTGGCTCCTTGACAACGGCACCAAGGACTAAATTCGTCAACAGGCAAGTATACTTAGTCAAGTTATAATATTGTAAAATGGATGTGAGTCCAAGTTTTTATCCAATGAGGAACCATGAATGTGAGAAAGCCAATATTACTAGCAATTTACCCTAAGTCACCAAATATCTAACTTAACAATTCATAATAATTTTTCATTAGCAAGTAAAGATAAATAAACAATGATAGATAAAATAAGACTAAAAAAATAAATGAATAGGATTCATTAAATTAAGGGAGCACATAATCTTTAGTAAGCCATTGTTATTTACTATATAGTTCCATACAACTTTCAATTTCAATTAATCTTTGGACCTTAGTGATGCCTATCATGAATTAACCTGGCTCTAGTCTCTAACTAACTCCTAACCCTAAGATTACTCTACCTAAATTGCTTTTGCAATAAAGCATCTCATAATTGTATGAATATCTTGGATCCTACTATTAGGTTACTCTAATTCAAAGAAATCAGTACCTAATCGCTTAGTCTATTTGATTCCTTCTAATTACATAGGTTTGTTCACTATAGGAAGTATAAACTCAAATATCAAATTAATAACTCGGGTACATACTGATTCAATGATAATATGTGTAGTCTAGTTAGATCTTCAAAGGTAATATTATTGATTGATAAAATAATTGTTACAATAGAAACTAGGGTTCAATAACGATTCACTAAGAATAATTAAAATAACAACATGATGAATTAAAGGAAGAAGAAAAATGAGAAACCCCTAACATATTCTACGCTATAACTCTTCCTAAAGGGACTCTCCTTATAAATATAAGCCTAGACACTTATTTATAAGAGTTGAGCCCCAATTTACAAAGAAAACTTGACAAAAATGGAAGATTCAAAAATCATATAATCACTGTACCTAACGATCATGACCATGAAGTTAGGGCATGATCTTGCACTTAGCCCAAAATCTTTAAATTTCAATGAAAATTGATTACGAAAGGCCAATGGTCAAGGATGATAGCCATGGTTTCTACCCATGGTATCTCTTGGACTTCATTCCTTACTTGAAATTCTTCCATTTCAATTCCTTGATTAATGCTTTTCTTCGTGTAAGTTCAAAAAGTTGATAAAAATCTTCAAAAATTCATCAACTACTTCTGATGTCCTTGAAAATGAAAATTAAATAAATTAAGCTTCAAATTATTAAACTGAATTAATATATAAAATATCACAAAATCTTCCTAAAATATGTGTGCTAATTAAGTGCTATTAGTCAAGTTGATTAAAAGGAGGATGCAATTAGCTCAGAGTTGCCAAAAGAGTTATGTTAACAAGAGGTGGCAACCGCGAGTTTTAGTTAAGCGATTGTGTATTGTTGAGGATTTCACCAACCAAGGGTGTTGTAAGGTTTAGGTTGAGAGAAAAGCTAATTCATAGCTATGTGGGAACATTTGAAGTCTTAAAGAGGATTCAAAGTGCCGTCAATAGACTAGTCTTACTAATTAGTTTCTTTGGGGTACACGATGTATTCTATGTGTCTATGTTAAGGAAAATATATTGAACCTAAATCAAGAGTCAATTATGGAACATTTAGATATATAACTAAATTTGACAATAGTTATTAGGATTGTGGATACATAAGTATAGAAGTTAAGAAGGTGAGAGATTAGAGATGTGAATGTTCACTATAGTAAAAAGACAAAGTGAGAAGCTACTTAAGAGCTCGAAGAGAAAATAAGGAAGAGATATCCGAAACTCTTCATGATACAGGTAACTATCAAGTATGAGAGTTCTTTTAAGAGAGGAAAGATGTAATAACTTTTTTTTTTATTTTTATTGTAAAGTTGTATTAAATGAAAGAAATATTAAATGAAAGGAAGTGGCAAAAGTGGTGATAAGTTTAATGATATGGGTAAGTTTGTCAATATTACTTACAAGGTACCTATAGTTGGGTTTAAAAGATACGATTATTAAATCTGCTTCTTTTTCATTAGCCAAAAAAAAATCTATTTCTTTTTCTCTCTCTATTGCTTATTTCATTCTTCCTCCCCATGCACTAAAGCAACAGTTTTCTTTTCTTCATTGAATTGTTGTAGAAACCATAAGTAAAAATGGAACTTTGTCGGTTTTGCTTTCTATTTTTGTGGTTCATTACACATTAATGTAAATTCATGACCATGAAGCAAAGAATCTTGCATCTTTTAAGGAAATAGAGCAATAAAAAGTGGTTAAAGTGAGTCCTTGTGGTTATCTCTCATCTTGATGCTATAAAACATGTTGACAAGAACTACTGAGGATGGAAGGTTGTTTCTTCAAGCTATTGTCAAGGAAGTGTTAGAGAAGATCAATCTTGCAAGAAGAGTGTTGGTTAAATCATGTATTATGAGTGTTAGAAACAAGTTATGACTGTAGGATGAGGTATCTTAGTAAACTATGAAAATATTTGAAGTTAAGAATGGTGCTTCAAAGCCTATAGAGCAATTTGACGAAGGGGGGAAACTTATAGGCTTAGGGATGAGGACCACTTATCAAATGGTTTGAGATTGGATCATTAAGCTAATAGCAGTAATGGTAGAACCAACCTAAGACCATTACTGACTTGTAGGTTTGAGTTAGTCCTTCCCTAACATGTTCATTTTTGGTTTTGAAATATGGTTTGACAATAGATTTCCTTACTTGCTCGATGGTGTTCTATTTTTCAAGACTAGAACTTGCACTTTCTATCTCCAAACTTGTTATAATGAACTAAATCCATAATTAAACTAAATCTTACTTAAATTGAAATGTAACTCACTAAATTAAACATCTAAAAGAACCATGAACACTTAAGTTGTGATTAATGGGACTTGAATTATGGTGACACTAGAATGTCCTTAACTTAAGAATAGGACTCTAATACTTAGTGTGTTAGATTCATTCCTTAGGTATTAATGTTGAGACCAGTTGTATTGAGAATCGAATGTTATTTGAGTTCGTTGCTTCAAGTATGAGGTTCCTTGCTTTTTCTATGTGTTTGTGTAGTTTTAGTTGAAAATGGACTTAAATTACATTTGACTACAAAGATAATTATGTTGAGTATGTAGGGTTAGGTTTAAGAGGTCAAGAGTATTAATGATCTAAGGATAGTAATAAGGATTGGTACATGGCAATGTCTCGAGTAGAGTTGCATAACATATCAATCTAGGTAGAGTTAGGTTGGTTAATAACTTTAGGGTATTGGGGAGTACCCAATACTACATACCTATATAATATAATTATGCTTGTAATAAGGGGTAATGAGTAAACCTTAGTTTTGGGACGCTAAAGTTGTGTTGTATGTTGGATACTAAACGAAGATAATAACTAATTGAAATGGACTCATATTTGGATCCTTTTGTGCTATAATCATTGTGTGCCATGTGTATGTACTTGTGTAACTCTCATAGTAGGCAAGTTTTGCTTACCCTTTAGGGACTTCAGTTTTTAAATATAGGTAGTAAAGGAGATGAAGACCTTTATGACGACCTAATTTGTGAAATCCAAGATGAAGATGATTACATCTACTATAAGAGTATTAGGAGGGACTCAGTTAGATGTGTTATCATATATTTATAGATTGCTTACATATCATAATTAGACTCCTTGTTGTCTGTGAAGAATATGAAGTACCTAGTTTTAGTCTTAGATAACTATGTATTGAAGAGCACATGAAACTCCAATAAGATTTAATAAAGTTGTGTATGGTTGAAGTATGTAAGGTGAGACTTTTGAAGCTACCAATGATGAAGACTTGGAGTATTTGCTTATTGGTATGATTATGTGTTTTATTTGGTATTTATATTTATAGATAATTAGCAAGTTTTGAGCCTTTACCTGTTGGTACTCTAGTATTGAGATGTAGTAGGCTATAGTGTCTTGGATTTGAGATGTAGCAGGCTATAGTGTCTTGGATTTTAAGGCATTATAGATATATTATTATATATAATTAAAAAATGATAAAAATAAAATAAAATACAATTAGAGATTTTAAATTAATTTTATTGAATAGTAATGTCTTTGAAGATCTATATCACAAAGCTTGACTTCAATTTCTTTGATGGTAGAAGGATCTTTACTATTAGTGCAATTAGCAAGAAGCCTTCTTTTAAACCTTCTAAGAATTGTGGGAGGCTAAGAGAACAACAACACTATCATCATATCATTACTCAGTAAAAAATCCATTGCAATTCTAGCAATTCTCTTCTTCGACATCTAAATATAAACCTATGCTACATCCATATACTCTTATACATTAAATGAATTAGGATACATTTAAAAGGGAATTACATGTAAATTCAACTAACATTACATTAATCTCAAAAGGTATCAAGGAATCATAAATGTTCATGAATATAGTTATAAAAGATCAAATTTTCTCTACATTTAAATATGTTTATTAGAAAAGATACAAACTTTATATGCATAAAGGGAAAAAAAGAAGAAGAAGAAGAAAAGAAAACCAATAACATACCTTCAAAATTTAGTAATGATGGTCAAAAGCAGTAATTTTGTCTTAAAAACCTGGATGAAGCTAACCAAGAATCATTAAAAAAAATAACAAAATTTAGTGATGATGGTCAAAAGCAGTAATTTTGTCTTAAAAACCTGGATGAAGCTAACCAAGAATCATTAAAAAAAATAACAAAATATAAAAACTGAAGAGGAAAAGGAATATATTAATCATAAACTACAAAACAAAAAACAAAAATATAAAGGAAAAAAGAATGCTATTAGATCAATTAAAGACTTATATCAAGGAATAAAAGAAGATAATGCTGATGAAAAGTCATGCTCCACCAACCCTTTAGAATTCAAATTCTAAAAAAGGGGGGAAATGAAAGTTGAGAGAGAGAGGAGCTAAAAATGATTAAAAGAACCAATTGCAAAAAGAGTGAGGCAAGAACATGGAAAGAGGTGAAAGATAAAATCAAAACTGACATGGTGACAATTTTACCCTTTGAACAATTTATTTACACATAATAGGCAAAAACTATTGTTTTATTAATTAATGATATATGGGTTTAAGTATAACTACTCCACTAATTATATATGGAATGAGGGTTAATTTGCTAAAATAGAAAATAAATAATTTATTAAAAAACTAAATACACTAAACATAACCGTTTTTCTTTAATAATATAGAAAATATGTTGTCTTTAATAATATAGAAAATATGATTCATTCTTGAGAGGAACTTGTTATCAATTTATTTGAAAGAACAAGGTATGGAGAAGGAGAAATTTTGTTGTGTTTGTGTAAAGAAAAGATAGAAACCCTTATTATATGTTAGTTTCTAAAAAATCAAGGATGAATCGTCTCTATACAAATACTAAAACTCTTGAGTACTATTGAAGCAAAAGCTAAGAAGGAAATTTGTAAAGAAGCTTTTATCATTTTAGGATTTTATCATACTCATGATGAAGTAAGAAATTTGATACCGTTAAGATTTTTGGTGATTCTAAAAAAACCATGAAAAAATTCTTTTTAGCTACTAAATCATACAAATGAGAGAAATAGATTTGTCTTAGAACCCATATCGTAGAGCTATTAACAAAAATATGCAACACTTGATACATTATAGAATGGTTCATAGGAATAATACAAAAAAAAAAAAATTGTATAAATAAGAACAAGTGGTAAAATCAGCATTACTAATAATGTGATATTTTTAATGAAAAATCAAAGATTTGTAGATTAATAATAGCAAAAAAGAAAAAAAGAAAAGAAAACTTTAAGTGAAAAAATTATACCCATGATGATACCTTTTACTCACCTTCTTTTTTTCACCAATAGAGGGATTAACCTTTTAGAAGCATGAGTTAAAGCAATATCAAGAATATTTATAATGGGTTGTCTTTCACAATCCCTAGAGAGATAGTTTACTCTTAAATTGAGGGATTGAGATGAATTCCTAAATGAAAAATGTATAAAAAACCAGTTGACTAAAGTAAGATTTACCCTAACCAAGAAGGAGATAATAGGAACCTAATCAATTAAATTAGGGACTAGTTAACTATGTTGTAATGAGACGAACTTTTGTTAATAGACTTTATTTTATCTAATAGTGACCAAGTTGGCCTACTTTGGACCTTAATTGAGTAAGTTGAGCTAAAATTGGACTTTAGACGTAACATCATGAAATTAAGGTTAAAATAAGATGGTGATTGATATTATTACTTAAGATACTGTTGTTTGATGGTTTTGCATAATATGTTAGTTAACAAACTTAATGAATAATTGACTAATAGACAATAAGTGTTGCTTGTATTTGACGCTATGGTTGGATTACAAATAGGCAGTTCATGGACTGAGTATTACATCACCTAGCTATTCAAGATGATATGGCTAATAGTTTAGGCATTAAGGCCATTATGTAGATAAAGTCATTGAGAAGATAAAATTGCAATTGATATGGATTAGGATATCCAAAGAAAAATTATAGATAGGTTAACTAGTGGTTATATTAGATCAAATTACCTATGATTGATATGAGTCATGAATCTAGTATGAAATGATTAAACATTTCGACTCTTGGTATTAAAAGATCCATAGTAGACTTGCAAGGTTAATAGATCCATACATATGATTCTTAACATTGCTCTAAAAATGACTCTTGAGATCATATAGTCCACATTCTTAAAACAACTCTAGAGAGCAATTGACTCATATTTAAAAAATGACTTTAATGAGCATATGAATTTTTAAAATAGCCTGAAGAGTTTGATCCATATTTCATTACAGATATCAAATAAGATAATTGAATTGTAGTTGATTATGCATATAGTAATCAAGTTATGTATGGATGACATACATAAATATATTTGCATGAAGCTATTTATGCTATTGTCATTTTCCCTCATCTATATTAGGATGTTATTTTCATGTTTCACATTTTTAGGTGATAAGAATTTTCAAAACATTAATTATAATAACTATTTGAACTATGAATTGCACATTGATGGTAAAATATGCTGTAACTTTTATGAATAAATGAAATATAGAGAATCTTGTTTTGTTTGATAGACTTAAGATATTAATATTTGATCTATGTCATTTTGGAGACTGATGATTTAAAATAAGTGTAATAAGTCTTGCATACGATTACATAAAAAATGAATAATTGACGACAAAATTATTTATTGAGAGTCTTAAAAGATTATATTCCTTAGAAAATTATTTGTGACTACAATTAGTGTTTTTCACACTTTTCATGTTCCTACCAAAGTAGGAGTATATGGTAAAGTAGTTGCACCATAATAGTCTGGAATGTGATGGTATATACAAGACTAAATATTAGTAAGAAATCCATATATAATGGTGGTCTTTTATGTGAACCATAGGGACATAGGGAGAAATTCTTAATAGCTTTAGTAAATACCAATATTATATATCTTAAAATAAATGTCATATTCTATCCTTACTGTGTTAGACCAATATAAAATATCTTAGACGAAGTGCTTCTTTATAAACATAATGAGTTTCTATTTGATCAAATTATGAGGTCTTAACTTAGGTTCCTTCAGATGTACACAGATGTTTGTCATACTTGAACAAAGGCCATCAAGTCTACCCTCTTGTTGAAGGCATTAACTAGTTAACTATTCTTTTTACTACAATATCTAATCAACATATTAAACTTAGTTAAGAATTTTTATTGCCTTAATTGCTTGGTAGAAACCTACATTTAAGCTAAAATATGACTAGTTATGTCATCTTCACTAGAAACATAACTTTTTAAACCTAAAGGTAATGTAATATTAAAATTATATTTTTGTTTTATATAACCATATGTAGCAACATTTAGTTAAAAACTCTCAAAAACCATATGATGGCCTTCTTGTATTATAACTCTTTTGGGGGCAACGTTAAAGACAACAATAAGAGCTTTAAATACACAATGTTAAGAAAGGAAAGGATAAGTTCGTCACTCATTACATGTTTAATATCCTCAAGCCTTGAAGTAATTCCCATTCTTTGAAAAAAGGAATCCCATAAGCAATTCCATTAAGTGTGTGATTCCATATAAATGCCCCCCACAAACTTGTTGTAATAGTTTGTTAGGCTTAAAAGGTCTTATAACTCATGGTGATTTGATGTAGATTTATCATGCATATACTCTTACTCATTTTCATTGATTTTGATAATTCGTAGCAATAACATAACCAAGAAAGCTAATAAAACCATAGCAAAAAAATACTTCTCATACTTGATCTAGAAGTAATTTGCATTAGATTTGGAAAATCATCCCCAAAAGTTTAGTATGATCTTTTAAGTCCTCCCATTTGTAAGTTGTTTGTCATGGAAGCTTAATTTCATAGTTTAATGGGTATTCTTGGTCATTGTCTCTTTATTTTCTCTTAGATGTTAGATCTAAACTCCTTTAGCATGTAGTATATCTTGTCAAGTATATCTCCTTTGCTCTCTATCAAGAATGTTGTTAGAATGGTACATAAAACCTCTACAATATTAAAAGCTCAAACAACGTATAGTGAATAGTCAATCATTTGATAGGCCATTTTATGATCCTAATAGTCCATGTAGGAAAAAAATAGCAATCATTAGTTAAGAGTGGTATAGACTTTGTTATGACATCATGTTAGGTTTTCTCTTCAAATATTTTGACAATAATGAAAAGTGTTAAGTTTTCTAATGAAATTTATTAAGTATAAAAGCTTATTCTAAGTGATCTAAGAATATTTATGTTAAGAATAGATGAAATATGGAAATGTCAAGTGCTTAGAGGATAAGTTAGAAGTTAAGATGAAGATACACATATAAGGGCTTAAAGGATGTATAGAGGATACAAGAGTGGTAGTTTTGTTAATGTTGGTTTATCTTGAAGGACACAGACTAACTTGATTAAGACTGTGTTTGACCTATTGTATAACTACATCCTTACCCTTCACTATTCCCGACCTCTTTCAAATCTCACCAAGTGTTTAGGCTAGCTCAGTTACCTAAATGCCTTTAAGTAGAATAGCTCTACTAAAGAAAATCAGGACAACCTCCCTTAGCTCGGAATACCTAACCATAGATTGAACTTTGGACCAATTAGCTCTAAAAGGTTTAAATTCTAACATAAGGCCAAACGATTAACCCTTTTGTCTAAATAACCACCTACCATCTATCATGATGCCCCCAAAAGCAAGAAGTGGTCCTAAATCCAAATTAAGTTCACATGCTAAGTTTTGGAGGCAATAGTTGTGGAATTCAAATAGACCTACGGTATTAAAGGAGATCAAAGTATAAGCAATAGGTTTTTCTAGACATTTGAACACCTCCTTTTCTCCCCTTCTTTCTTAAAGCACTTTAACTTACTTAGGCATGAGAGCGGCCGTGCTAGAGTCACCTTGGCACTCCTTAAAGCCTAATTTCTTTTGTTTTGTAGCATAATTTCAAGTTAATATCAACAATTAGCACCATCTATTTCTAAAACACCTACTATGGATAGAATTAAGTTGAGAGATAACAACACTCTAGAGGTGAGTAAGACCATTCAAGCAAATCAAGAAGAGAAATCGTTACAATAACTTATCCCTAAGGTACGTCAAGTTGAAATTCGTAACCTAATGTCTTTAAATCAAGAATAACATGAGGATTGTAGTTCACACTTACCACAATTGGAGGCTCCGTGTGTTAAGTTCATGAAGGAGCTCAAGGAAGTTTGAGCTAATAATAGAGAGCTACATTAGAGACTTAATAAGAGGGAAGTAACATCTTTTCTACTCCTTCCCTATAGCAAGTTAGGTAAGAAGCCAATACAGTAACCCAGGATGAAGCCTTATGGCAACTATGAAGGAAAGCTTTCATGACAAATAAAGATGATCCATAACAAAGATAGGAGCCATGAATAAGAGAGAACTATCAATAAACCCTGCTATATGTGTAAACGCCTGTAGGTGGAAGGATTAAGCATGTAGCTGCTCGTTTACCACAAAGAGCTATAGTGGATATGAGCTTATATGATCTAGAAGACTAAATTAAGAAATTAGCCATAAAAGGAAGTTCGAAGAAGGAGGTTAACACAAAGGGTAGAAAAGTGAGCCCTTTTATGTAGAGTATAGTAGGCAAGGTCCTACCATTGAGTGTTTAATTGCCTTAGCTTAACACTTACGATGGAAGCAAAGACTTAGATGACCACCTTAATACATTTCAAACATTAAAGGAACTTTGTAGTTTGTATAATGCCATTGCTCATAAGGTTTTCCCATAATCTTTGAGGAAGTTTGTTAGCAATTGGTTTAATTCATTGAAAGCGGCCTCTATCTCTTCCTTCGACTAACCAACTAATGAGTTTTGCCGGTATTTTTCTACTAGCAAACCTCTAGCCAAGGACTCTTCCCTCCTAACCTCAATTAGGTAGAAATAAAGAGAGTTAATTCGGGATTACATTCGTAGGTTCAATTAGTTAATGATTGAAGTCATTAACTGTGACAAGAGTGTGGCACTACATGCCATCTGTAGAGGAGTTAGGGAAGATTCGGACTTCTTCAAGTCCCTTACAAAGCCTCCACTGACCTCTTTGGATGGCTTTATCAAGAGGTCAAAAAAAATCATTTAGTAAGAAGACTAGATGCAAGCTAGAAGAGAGTTGTAAAAAGATAAGAATGAGAGAAGGTCAGAAAAAAAAGACAAAGGATCCATGAAGGATCAATTAAGAAGGAATTTTGATGCTTACAGGAAGCTTAGTTTACCTCTAAGAGATTAGAAGAGGCTAATTCTGACCTTTGCTAAGCATACCCCTCTCAACCGACCTATGTTATATATTTTGATGGAAGTACGCAACCAAGGCTTTTTGGCTTAGCCAGAAAGGATGAAGAATAATCCTATAGGGAAGAATTCTAACAAGTACTATGATTTCCATGGAGATTGAGGTCATAACACAGATGAGTACCTATATCTTGAAAACATACTCAAAGATGCTGTTTAGAGGGGATACTTGAGGAAATTTGTGGCTAACAAAGAGGAGAGTATTGAGAACCTACTCAAAGGAGGAAAATTGAATAGCATACTAGGAATCACTACAAGAATTCTAATATTTATTAACATTTATTAAATGTTACTAAAACTAAACTAAACGTTATAGTAACTTTTTTGTAACTTCTATTAAATGTTATTAATAGACATTAAAAAAGGTGTGTCACAAAAAGTAATAAGCAACATTTGAAAGGTAAACATCATAAATAATATAACATTTAGTAATGTTTAAATGTCACTATTAAGCAACTAACATTACCAAACTATAACCATATATCTAATATTATGGTGTGAAAAGTTATAAAAAAATGACATACAGTGACATTTAAACATTACAAAAAGGTAATAAGTAGTGACATTTAAATGTTACTAAATTATAATAAGTTGCAAGTTAATATGATGTAACATTACTAATATATAAATTTTATAATATTTAAATGTTTCAAATGATCACATTCGGTAACATTTAAACATTGTTAAACTATAGGCCGATAATACATTAAAAGTAATGAAACGTTACTAATAAAACTTTATTTTGTGATCCTTAAATATGACAGAGTAAGAAATACCATGAAGAGGAAGAAATTGTGACATATAAACATTATTAGTAGTCTTAAAATGATAATATTAATACGTTACAAAAATAATTACTTATTACAATAAAGCCATCCAAAAGCTAATGTTTTAAACTAATAGTGATAATTTATAAAATTGAAAATACTATATAACATGATTGGTTTCTCCAAATAAAGCTATACTTAAATGAATATCTAACAACTAACTAAAATACACCAACCTTACAATTTATTAAATGATTGATATATCGATAACATTCTATACAAAAATTTTTTTAAATTCAACAAAATATCATGAAAACATAGCTCTTAAACTCATAAGTTTATCTTAACTATACAATAATTACTATCAAAATAAATCACGTAATTGTGTATAAATTTTAATGAAAATGTTAAAATAACTTGTAAATATTATAAACGTAACAGGTACTAATTAAATTAATAAATTTTCATAAAATCCTAAAATTAATTTATAAATACCAATTTTATGATTTTTATGTTTGGAAAAAAATTACATATATTTATTTTTATTTTCCTTTTTCTTTCTTTTCTTCCTTCTATTTTTCCCTTGCTTCTATGAAAATCTTCTCAATTCCTTAGCAGCCTACATGATTTTTTTGTTCTTCCAAGTATTGAAATTTTGTGATCAAAATCAATTGTAATGATTATTGTGCCCCATCTTCATTAATGCATAGATTTGGTAATTGTTTTTATAAATTGCTTTTGGTTTTATTTCTTGTTTTCTTCTACTACATGCTATACATCTAGAGTCCTAGGAGCAAACCAAAAACTGAAAAAGAGAAAGAAAAAAGAAACAAAGCAAAATGCACACACGCACAAAACCAAAAACAAAAAAAGGGGAAAAACCTAGGAAATACTAAGAGGAAAAAGAAGAAGAAGAAGAAGAAATATCAAATAATTTACAAAAGAATTGAGGTAGGTTATTATTTATTTCTGTACATGTATATATACTCCATAATAGGTACATGTATATTTAGTATATATTTTTTTGTTATTACATGAATGTATGAGTAAATACATATGTATATAGTATATAGTATATAAATGTATGTGTATATATAATATATATACATACCATGTATTTTCTTATGTGTATGTATGTACACATGATTATATATATGTGTATATGTACATAGTTTTTCCTCANAAGTTGGAATAATTTAATACATAAAGTATAGTATACATATAAACATACATATATGAACAGTATCATATACATAAAAACACAAGTATATTTAAATAATATATATAATGTATTGTAATATTAATTTAATAAATATATATAAGAGTACTATAAATTAGGGAAAAGGATAATAATTAAGTAAATTAGAAAATTTAATAAAATATAATAATAAGTATTTATATATAAATACACTTATACCAAAAAATGCAAGAAATAGGAAAATAATAGAAAATTTTGAAAATTTCGCAAGTATGACATGGTACTTTCATATAATGCCGCATCATTACTTATATATAAATTAAGTAATTTTCATCAATTAATAATCATAATAATTAATAAATGAATTAGAAAAATAATAAATTATAAAAAATTGAATTAATAAATATTAAACCCCAAAAATAGGTAGAAATAAGTAATTATAGTAAAATAGGCGTAAAATAAGAAAATTACAAGAATATACGATTCAAATAATTACTAAATCGTAATTATACTAAGAAAAGCCTAATTTGATATTTTATAACTTTTTAAGTCAAAATAATGAACTTTGTGATATTTTTATATCACAATCAAAACTGTAGGTTATAATGTCCAAAATAGACCCCATTATAAGAAAATATGCTCGAAAACGATCGAAATTGATTATAAGTTTATAAATATCCGAGCTAAATCAAAAAAGTTACATGCAATTCGATAAAAAACTCGAATTGACTACTTCATGCAAACTAATAGCTAAATTTAGTAAATAGTACAAATTATAATACTAGCTTAGCTATTTAATTCCCAAACTTATTACTTTTCATATTCCCTATTGTTAGGAGATCATGACTTTGGCACCGACTTGCCATCAGATTACTACGACTCTTGACTTAAGTATAGCCGAGTGAATTTTTCCTAACGATTTCATACTTGCTTGTGATGTAGTTAATGAATATAAATTGTTATTAATAATTGAATGTTATATGAGGCTGGGTTATACTTGTGTATGATACAATTTGTTGACAATGAATTTACTTTAAAATATAATAACGTATTGGTTGTTGCATAGTAAATTCAATAGGAATTGATTTGTTTATGACTCTGTTGATCATTGAATAATAAGACCTAACATTATCCAACTTGAAAGAACTAAATCGAGATACACATAATCATGCATTATATAACTAATTCCAAATGTTACATTACACGAAGGTAGCAAGAGGCCATATATGGGTTGATTATTGTGATTATAGTATTTCATACGATGCACATGTGCAATATGACCTTACCTTAGCATATGAGATCGCTAGGCATTGGAGGCACCAAACACCTGGCTAAGGGTCAAGTCCAAAGGCCTCCGTTTAGAGGTGAGTAAAGGTTGTGTAAACCTACTTACAATTATACATAGAACTCGATTTTGATAAAAAAAACTGAAAATGAATATATTATTATATTTTGTATATGAAACGCAAAGTTTCGTTATTATATAAGATCTAGTATGATACCTAAATCCAACTATACCGATGTATCTCCAACCCTACTTCGGAGGGCGTTAAATCTGAGTTGCTTACAATATCTAGTCACCTGCATGTATTTGTATAGTATACTGATTGTTTATGCATTCATTTGATTGAATTAAATTGTTGTATAACATGTTTGTGGTATGGTTAAGAGAATTATCTCACTAAGCTAGTTAGCTTATATCCCAATAATTTACTTTCATAGGTGGTTCGCTTAAACTACATATATAAAAATAAATCACAAATATTCTAGCAAGTATACTAGGTCGAAATTAAGTAATATAGAAAAGTAAGGTTGTTGATCCCTTAAGAACTAAGAAATTATTAATCCTATACTATTTCTTATTAATATTCAGGTAATTAAAATTAAATTAATTAATTTAATAATTACTCTAAAACTATTGAAAAGAAAATAATTATGAAAAAACTAAAATTAAGTAATGAATTGAGAATTGTGGGAAAATAGAATCCACCCTAAATTACGCAAATCAAATTGTTATCATATTATATAGATTAATAGCTATATAGTTATTCCAGTGAAATTATTATACCATAAAACTTAAGGATTTAAACCCCTAATTAATTAGTCAACTACCGCATCTTCCAATTAACAGTAGACTCTAAATTATAATCATATATCTCTCGATACTATGATTGTCTAATGTCCTAAATCAATTATCCCTAATGTCTTAGTGAATAATCAATCATCGAACATCGTATTAATATCTAGATAATTTCTAATTAATTAAATTAACTCTACTTCCACATTGGTTAATCAAATCAACTAAGAATTTCTAACAAACCTTAATTAACTCCTGTATCATTAGGGTTTCTAATAATTATAATCAATGAACAATTATAATCGAAATCATAAAAATTGCAATAATGAATCATCCATATGTCTCTTAATCTTATAACATGAACACAATCATCATCTTAACTATCTAGGGTTTCATCAATTTGCACAAATAAATTTAGTTAGCCATGGATTTGAAAACAAAATCACAAATATTAATTAAAATTGCAAAGAAATTCATAGTTGAAACATAAGTAATACACAGAATTGCATAAGAATAATTGAAATAGATGTCACCAATTATGTATTGGAAAGAAATAATCTTCAATTGCAACTTCAATCTTAGTCTCTACAGCAAAAGCAAAATCCTCTCAATGATCAAAACGTTTCTCCCAAAGAATTCTTCAAAAACTATCTAAAACTATTCTATGACTCTCGGTTTCTAAGGAAAAAATGTCTAAAAGTTTCTCAAACGATGAAACATAAGCTATATATATGAAAAATTAGGGCTAGCTTGCGTGAAGTTTGCTTTTTCATGAAGGCCAACGGTATAAGTGCAAGGCCGACTTTTAGGCTAGCGGCGTAGTCATCTAAGGTTAGTGGCATAGCTAACAAAGGTTGTCGATGCAAGTTGCAAGTTGTAAGTTGGCTGTTAGGCTGACGGCCTTTAATTCTAATTTGCATGTATTGATCCGAACTTCATTTATTTGCTTAATATTCCTCTAAATCGTCCGTAATTCCATTCTTGAATCTTCTAATTCCTAAAATATCTAAATGAAAATAATTAAGTACCAATTCTTAATGCTTTCTATAAAATCTATAATAATTCTATCTTAATTTGCACTTTAAACATGAAAAATATGGCTTTATCAACTGCCCCACACTTGAACTTTTACTTGTCCTCAAGTGAAATAAACAGAATTAAAGAAATCTATCATTGAAAATACAAAGTTTCTAATTGCTAATCCAAGACATCTGATATTTCACATTTTCAGACTCACTAATTTATAATGTCCAATGCTCTAACCAATTCGAAATGTGTGATTAGAGTACTACAATTGAAATTAATCAGCTACTCCAAAGAAAAAAAATTTTAATCTAAGCGTTTAACCTAAGATTTCTACTACAAAAGTAGATACTTAGTTCTAAAAGGAAAAACACTCATTTAAACTTCACAGTTGTTAACAAGCATATTATCTATCTAATTATTCCGACAAACAAATTGACAAAGCAGTGAAAGTATATGGTATCTACTCTATCCCTAGATTTTCTTTCTTTTTATTGCAAGCCTTAATTCATTTCTTGAATTGCATTCTAATTTCCATTTTCCATTCCCCTTCTTCTCCTCTTTTTCTTTTTTTCTAGTTCAGATACTAAACTTTTGCCTTTCTAGCCTACTCGTTATAATGAGTGCATTGAGTCGGCACATCCTTGGCTCATCACCTAAATGACCAGGTTTTAAAGGGACCTTTACAAACTCTTCCTCACTTTAACATTCAAGTCAGGATACTCTTAACTCAATTTCTTGAGTTATTGTAGTAAAAGCTCTCATTTCCTTCTTTTTTTTTTTTTTTAAATGCTCATTATAATTTTTCAAACTTCTTTTATAGGAATCACTAAGTTCAAAGCTCCATTTACCTCTTTCACTAAATGTTAAAGTGCCATTAGAACAACTAAAAAGACCATATACTAATTAACCTTGCATAAAAGTGAACTTCTTTACTTTTCACTTAAGGACTTGACCGAATTTTAAATTTCAAATTCTAAGGCTAAAAACTAGGTAAATTAGGTTCTTAAAGAATTGATTAATTAATTTTAACTGAGTACAAAAATCTCAACATTAGTGAGTAAGGTACTTTAGTGAGTCAATTATTCAAATGACAATCAAATGCTATCAACAATTTCTTTGTATAATCTCTAGATTCAAAACTATAAATTTAAGAACAAGTAAAATTTAAGCTGATAAGAAAGTATAAATATTTGTAAGAAAAAACCGGCATCAAAATTGATATTTTCATTTCCTATAATTCTTTCCCCTACTGTAAAATAGATAGTATCTACACTGTCTTCTATTCAATATGTAAGATGAAATAAAAATTCGCAGCAATAAGAAATAAAAAACTGGTATCCCTTAGATTCAAACTTTCAGCAACAATGAAAATTCCAAATATAAGATTATTGCTATCATAGAATTCAGATATAACCAATCTCATCAAATGCAAAGAAACATGAAATAGCAAAGATAGCATAAAAGTGTATTGAAAAGTATATAGTAGAGCTAATGATCCAGAGTTACCCAAACAAATGGGTACTAAACAAAAATAACCAAGCAGCTAAATAAAAGAAAAAGAAAAGAAAAGAAAAGAAAAAGTATTAATAAAATAAAATAAAAGCATAAGAAAAGCATACAAATATCTAACTGTCTCTATCAGTGCTGCTACTCTCTGCACTGGAAGTCTCATGATGGAACTGCTCTATAGCTGTTAGCTGAAAACATGAGATAGCAAACTTTAACATATTGAACATAGTAGTCCGAAACTTTTTATTCTTCTTCCTTTCTTTCTTGATCTCATTCTAGACTTCTTTAATTTCAGTACTCAATTGTTCATAATTACTTTCTAGAGGATGAGATGAAGTAGATACTCAGCTATACTATTGCCATTTCCTTTAATATGCTAATAAACTACTTTATCTCCACTATTAATTATCTTGTCTAAAAATATATGCCATCTTATAGTGCTACTTTTCTTATTATTCATTTTATTATGAAATCTTAAAATTGCTTCACAATCATTTCTTACTAATATTTCTTTTTCATTTATTATGAATAATCTAAAACTGTATAATCCATAAGTTACCGTTAATAATTCTACATCTATACTACTAATAAATCATTTATCTTTGAAATTTGCACTACCATATCTACATGTTTGTTCTGTTTCTTTAGTTGCATATTTATGGGTTTGGCTTTTAAAACAACTCCCTATCCTTTTTCACATCAATTTGTTTCTACTATTAAGTAATTTTTATCTAATTGTAATTTTAGTGGTGGTAATCATTCTACTCTTATTTTGATCTCTTTTACTAACTTTTCATCTTCTGAATTAAAATACTGCTGACCTTTTAAAGTTGTTTTACTATATAAGGGTCTCTCACTAGTTTACTTAAATCTTTGATAAATGGCCTAGCATAATTTAATAATCCTAAGAATTGTTGTAATTTCTTTATATCTTCTATTTCATTAGGAAATTCTAAAATTTTCTTACTAATATATTCTTGTAATTTTATTCTACCTTCTCTTATTTCTATTCCTAAAAACTCTATATTTCTCCTAAACATTACTGTCTTCTATTTACTAATTACTATCCATTTTTGACAAATTTTGATAAAACAAACTTTAAATGACTTTTATCTTTTTTTTTTCTAGTTTTTGAATGTATAAGTATATCATCCATATAAGCGTAAACAAAATCTTTGTATTTATTAAAAATCATATCCAATCTCCTTTAGAAAATGGATGGAGCATCTTTAAGCCTAAAAAGCGTTACAAACTATTCATAATGACCCAATGGACATGTAAAAGCCATCCAATCTCTGCTTTCTAAAGCTACTCTAATATGCGAAAATTTACTTTTACAATCAAACTTACTAAACCATTGACTTCCTTGTATGCTCTTTATCATTTGTGTTTTATTTAGTATGTCATAACAGTCATCTTCTATATTATCATTTAATCTCTTATAATTTATTACCATTCTAGTTTTACCTCTTACTATTTCACTATGTTTTCTTACTATGAATGCTAGACTTCTATGTTTAAATTCTGATTTTCTAATTACTTTTAACTCTTCTAGATCTTTTGTATGCATCTCAAATTCATTAATGCCATAACAGTCTAGATTTTTTATTCTAAGTTTACACTCTACTTTACTCTTTTCCCAATGTTTTTAGGGTTTTTCTCCTATTTTCTCCTCTTTTTCTAACTTGCTTAATAACTTATCTATTTTATGTTCTCTTACTTCTAACCCACTATAAATTTTTTATATATCTAAAAATTATTTTTCTAATTCACATCCCTCATCTAAATTAATTTCTCAAAAATTTCTTAAATTACTATTATTTTCAAAAAACTCTTCTAATTCAAAAATTTCTAAAGTGTAAAGGGTACTGCCATGCTTCTCTACTAACTCTAATGTATATAAATCCTATCATCTTCTAATAGTTGTGTACCTTCCTTGTTATAACTAATCCTTTAATATCTTTTAATAAAAAAGATAAACCTATAATAAATTGTGTGTTAGATAAATTTAAATCTCCTATATATGTAAAACTTAAATCATAGTCCTTTGTAAATTCTTCTAGATTTTTCCTAAATTTTACCTTAATGTTTCTAATATACTTATTATAATAAAACATTTTCCCATCCATCTATTCAAATAATTGGGGTTCGGTATCTTCTATAAATAGTTTAGGAATAATCTTACTATCTATTATTACTTTACTACATCCTATATCTATTAATGCTACTATTGACTTTGACCATTTTCTTATACTTATCTTTATAAGTACTCTCATGCTTATTAAATCTTTACTTACTAATTCTATCATAGTAGATATTTGTGGTACTAATTTATCCATTTTTCTCTGATATTACTAGTTGTTGTTGTTCTAATCTATCTTCTATTTTATCTATTCTTATTTCTATAATTTTTAGTCTTTTTTCTATTGATCTTTCAATTTCTTCATCTTGGCAATACTATCTTAATTGTGATCTACTTTGCTGAATTTCTGCCTCTATTTTTACTAGACAAAATTTACAATATTCTATATAATAAAATTAACACTGATATCTAAGATTCATACTAAAGTACCTTTTATAATATGCACATGGTTATTAAAATTACCTTTATTATTTTGGCAATTATGCTGACATCCTATACTATTATCCATATTTTAAAAAATTTCTTATTCTAAATTAATTTTTGAAATTGATTCTATACATTCATTTATCCTTTCCTCATCACTATTCGAATTTTCTACTTGACCTTCATAACTTACTATGTTATAAATAGATTCGATTTCACTAATATTATTATCTACTTCTACTAAATCTTCATTTATACAATATACTAAAATTGAATTTTTATTGTGTAAAGAATTCATTTTTGTACAATCTCTACAAAGGTATCTTATCTTTCCACAAGTATCACAAGTTATCTTGTTTTTTTTTTTTTAATAATTTCTATCCTTATTAAATTTTCTAACATATTTATCTTTATTAAGAAATGGTTTTCCAGCCGATGTTTTTCTAAGGTAATATTTTTTTGTTTCTCTTTTATTCCTATTATCTCATTTAGTTTTTTTTTTCTTTGTTTATGTTCATATTATTGGGGTATGTATATATTTTTACAAAAAGGACAATTACCTTTTAGTTGTTTTCGTATTTGCATAAATGTACATTTTGCTACTATTCTATCTACAACAAATCTTATAGCTATTGCTATATTATATGTATGTTTATTTACTAACATTTCCATTTGACTATCCCACTTTTCTTTTATATCTTTACCTAAGGGGCTTGGTAATTTTAACATTAATTTTTGTATAATTTCTTTGTCAAAGAAATATCCTGCTAGTTTTGTATAATAGTAATAATCTCTTAAAAAGAATATAAGATACATCTAATCTTTTAGTTGTAACTGTTCTAATCTTTTAATGCTGTCTTGTTGTTATGTAATTGCTCCTTAATTATGACTCATTCCTATTAACAATTTATCTATTATGTTTACAAAATTATTTGGAATGGCTCTATCATTTCTATGTTCTTGAAATTTCTAAGGGAATTGTTCTTTATATCTTCCCCATGCTACTCTATTAGCTAGACTTAAGTTTGTTTCTACATATCTAAACATTTCATTTGTGTTATGATCAAAACCATGTCTAAGATAATCTTATACTACTAAATTTTTCCATTTTCCTATTTCTTTTAGTTGTAATTGAGGGTCATGTACCGAAAGATTTAACATTCCACCATTATCTATATATTTCCTAGAATCTTGTGTAAAATCTAATCTTTTTCCTCTACTAATATATCTATCTTCTCTATTTGTGTCATATGCTGTATGTAGTGCCATTGGTACATTACTTCAACTATAAACTTTCAAGACAAAACTTATTATATTACTTGCATTACTATCTTCCATTAATTCTTTATCTATTTTACTACTTATTATACTAACATTTGATCTAACTATACTAATTTGATCATCTTTCTCTTTATATTTGTCTAATATCTTTGCATCTCGATATCCTAATTCTACCATCTCATATTCTTGTTTTCTAAGGTCTTCTTCTAATTTTTCCTGTATGCATTTTTTAACTTTTTTTATTTAATAATCTTCTTAAAAGTCTTCATCATCACTTTCTTCCTCTACATATAATCTCTATATCCTAATAACTTTTGATATTCATCTAAAAATTCTTTTGTACGTTTTATTACTAAAATGTTATCTATATCTTTTGCCTCTAAGTCCATTAAATTTGTTTTTAGATTCCTATCATTTTTTTCTATTTCATAGAGTTAGTATCATTATCTACTATATTTCTAGGAACATATGTACTAAACCTAACTTCTACATCTCCATCACTATTTTAATATGTTATACAATCTTCTAGAGATATAACATTTCTATTATTTTTGAAAAACTTACTAAAATTCCAACTTTCTCCTGCTAGTGTTTCTGGACTATATTCTATTGGTTTTCTTAATCTTATACCTTTACTTTTCATACTTTCTAAAATTCTATTAATATTTTTTTTAAATTTTGTATGTACATTATTCACTAATTTTCTTATAAAGCCTATTTGTAATATTATATTATTATCGCCTACTATATTATATCCTTTAGTTTATATACATATTTCTATGTATTGAGAAAAATCTTTTAAAGGCATTAAAAAATCTAAAGAAACATAGAATATGGCTTTATTTTCATTTATGTCTACTTCAATGGTAGCTATAGTTCCTTTTCTAGGATCTCGTTACCTTTTATCTATTGATGCAATCAAAACTTTAGTTTCTAATCTTTTTCTACCTAATTCTTTTACACCTATAACTATTAATCATAAATGTACTAATCAATAATTTGCTATAATTATTTGATTATAAGTTTGCTTAGTTATTAAAGGAATAATTAGAGGTTGATCTATTATTGAAACTTCTTCTCTATTTACTCTAACTATACCTATAGTTCTTTCAAATTTACCTATTCTATATAATACTCTTTGATTTAATAAATCAAGCCCTTGATTATTAAAAATTTCTATATCTCTATCTATGTTTATTATATCTTCTAGTACTACTTCTCTATTATTAGTACTATTTCTTCCAAGTATTTTACTTAAGAAATAAGAATTACTACTATTACTACTAGCTTATTCCTTAATTATCCTAGATCTTCTTAAAAAAGTCACAATTTCTATTCTAGTTGTCATTTTTTTTTTTTATAATTAGGAGGTATTGGAAATGTAAATAGTCCTTGAGTAACTTTCTTTCCTTTCTCCTTTGTACTCCATATATTAATATTTTCTAGTTTTTTAGTTATTAATTCTAAATTTTTTTAATATTCTACTTTCTCTTTTTCTTTAATCAATTTTTCTAAAATTTCTAATTTATAATGTAATATAATAACTAATGATGTTAAAGTATTCAGGCTCCCTACTATTTCTTTATCTGATGTTTGTATTGGCTTAGTTTTTATAAATCCTATAGTGTTTTCCAAAAGCTTTCTAGTATATACTAAGCTTTCTTTACAATTTTTATTTTCTTCTAAAATCATAAACTTTTTAAATAGCATCCTATTTCTAATGCAATTCTTTCCACTTTTTGTAAATTCTATCTATTTTGTTGTGATATTTCTTCTAACCTAGTTGAAACTTTTTCTAATTTTAAAGCTTTCTCTTTTAAATTCTGATTTTTCGTTTCTAACTCTATAAACTTTTCTTCCAATTTCTTAAGAATAACATTTTGAGAATTTTGAAGCTCCAACTTTTGGTATTTTTTTACTTCTTTATATTTTTCTATTTTTTGAAAATTTCTTTCTCTCTTATTATTTTGATCTTTTACAAAACGAATTTTTTTGTTAATTCTAATATAATATTATTTTTATTCTTTATATGTTCTAACACTATTTCTTAGATATTATAATTTTTCTTATATTGTACTTATAAAAATGCTATTATACTAATATGAAAATCTATAAAATTATTAAGTTGTCTATTATCACTATGCAAACAATGTTGATAAATATTAACAAAATAAAAATTATGTTTAAAATCTGGATTTCTAACTATATTCCTTTCTTTATAATATTCTAAATTAAGATATTCAAATATTCCATTGTTGAAAAATAACAATTATATTTATAAACCTTACTTTAATACCAAATGCTAGCCCCCTCTAGGCATTCTTTGAAAAAAAAAAAAAAAAAAGCCTCCATAAGGTAACAACGGTTATAGCCAAATTGCTCTCATGAGAAATACCAAAATTGTCCAAAAATATCTCTCCATGAAGTGAAAAATCTAAGTAAGAGAAGTACTCTATTTAATGTTGATAAGTAACAATAAAAAGATATATAGTGTGTTTTTCAATAATGACTAAGAAGGTACTTCTCTTACTTAGAATTTTCACTTCATTAGGAGATATTTCTAGACTGGTATTCCTCAAGAGAGCGCTATGTGAATTAGAAAAACACACTATATATGTTTTTGTTGTTACTTATCAGCATTAACTCCTTCACTTATTTGTATATTATATACATATAATTATATATTTAAATTTGCAATAATATATCTTATTATATGTCATATATATAAATTATATATGACATATTGTATTATAATTATATTATGGATACTCTATAACATATATTATATTGTAATATAATTATACTATATATGTTTATACATTATATATTACATATGTATAGTATATAATTATATGATTATAATTACAGTCATATGATTATATACATAATTATATACATGTCATATATTAATTATAATTTGTAATATATTATAATATTTTATGTTATACATAATACATTACTTTTAATAGTACATATTATATGTCATGAATATAAGTTTATATATTATACGGTGTATTTATATTATATATTCATAATATATGAAATTACATATCTACTTATAATATATTATCAACATTCATAATTATAATCATATGATAAAATATATAATTATATATATATTCTATTAAACATTACAAAAATTTCGTATTGTATTATAACATATTATGTTATATTTGATACATTACTTATATTGTTATATATTATCTATTATAGTATCTTATATGACATAATTTACAATATATAAAATTATATCACTATATGGGATAACATTATTTATTATAGTTATGAGTTGATATGTTGTAAACATATATGTATTCATTTATAGATGGTCAATCATTATGGTGCACAGTGTGAATGTGTTTTATGTATGTTAATTTCTTCTTAAATGGATATCATTTAAATAAAAGATTTCCCAATAAAGCTATAATCTCAAGAAAATATGTATTATATATACATATAACAAAATATATATTATATATTATGACATACTATATATTATAATTATATTTATGTATTATATATTTATGAAATATATAATTATATATCTATAAATATATATATAATTGTTGAGAGGAAATATAGCAGGAAACTATTTTAGTATCTTAAATTTTTAAGGAATATAGTAATTAAATATGTTAATAATACATAACAAATGTAAGGAAGATAGTAGGAATAGCTTTAAGATTCTCAAACATCCAATCCGTGACTTGATTATTTAGATGAACATAGGAGTTAATGCGATGAAGATTCAAATGTCAAATAATGGTTTGGATGGTACTACTAACGGAATCATAGAATAGCCTTAAAACAGATGTCCTTGTGTAGTACAAGCTTTAAATTATATATATATATATATATATATATATATAGAGAGAGAGAGAGAGAGAGTACACCTGAATTACATGTACAAAGATGAATAAACTTGTAAAGTAATGTCATATAACTGAAATAACATTTTCTATTTGTAATAAGCAAAATGTGCAAAGTGGACGTGACAACATGACCAAACTTAAAATCAGTTGACAAAGTTTGAAAAAAGAAGAAAAAGTAAAATTAAATCCTATAAAATGAAAAACAAAATGTATAGTGGACATAAATAACCTTTGGAATGATTAATGTCAGGTATCAAAAATATTTAGCATAAGAAGAGAGAAATATATGGATAAGACAATTGCACTTCATAGGTATGTGTAAATAGGGTATAAACATGGAAAATAGGAGAAGTGGTTACTATAAATATGGAAAAGAAAGTGGTTTCAAAAAAAATATAGATGCTTAATTCGTATGGAATAATTATGAAGTCATATAACTTTATATTCTCTTATAAATATATATACATATATATTGAAAATTTTTGAAATAATACTGTTTATAAATATCTCCTAAAAGTTAAATTTAGATAAAGAGATATATTTCTTTAAAAATTGCGTATATACGTATTGATAAAGTTGTTTAAAGGCTATGTAGTTTTCCATTTGATTATGTAATGGCTATAGCAAATTTAGAATTCATGATATTACATTGTTAAATGGACACATATATGGACCAAAGTTTTTGAAAATTATACATACGTAAAATACTAGGATTATTTTCTTTACAAGCTCTTTTTTCTTTTTTCAGAGTGTTAGGTGAGTAAGTTTCATTCTTGGGATCATTTAGAATGATTAGTTGTTTTATTTTAGAAGTGGCTACCATAATATGGAATAGAAAAAAGTGGTTTAATATATATATATATATATATTTATTTAAAACCATATAAAATAGTTATGAAGTCAAATAACTTCTTACTCCTTTATAAATATTGAAAGCTTTTGAAATAATATCTTTTATAAATATCTTCAAAAAGTTAACTTTAGATAAAGAGATATATTTCTTTAAAAATTTGCATATACACATATTAATAAAGTTGTTCAAAGGTCATGTAGTTTTGTATTTAATTATGCAATAGCTATGGCAAATTTAAAATTTATGTTGTTGAATGGGAATGTATATGGACAAAAGTTTTTGAAAATTATAAATGCATAAAATATCATAGTTGTTTTCTTTGCAAGCTCTTTATTCTTTTTACCATAGTGTCAAAAGGGTAATTTTCTTTTTTGGGGTTATATAGAATGATTAGATGTTTTATTTTAGAAGTGATGGAAGATAATTTTTTTGGATATTGGGTAGATGCATATTGACATTTAAGAATTTTGGTGACGTTTAATTTAATAAACATCACAAATCATATTGTATATTATCATCTTTTAACTTTGAAGACAAATGTTACTAATAATATGCTTTATGTGATGTTTAATAAACGTCATTAAAACATATATTAATTACTAGCATTTGCAAAATTTGCAAATGTTACTAAATGGAGAAATTCTTGTAGTGAATGTAGACGCTTGACCTAATAATCGAGAATTGGTAGTGTAAGACAATGAAACAAGGGATAATCGAACTCTCTAAGGTGTTTAAACATGATCTTTGGTAGAATGATAGGAGGGAATACTCTGTCCACAACAAGTTCGCTAGACATACAAGATGATCATGCGTTGAATTTAAGAGGAAAGAAACACAAGATTGATGATATGATAACATTCTCAAAGAAGGATATGTAGGGAGTTCGATTCTCACCTGATGATGCCTTAGTCATAATGACCCGAGTGGTAGTTTTGAGGCTAAGAAGGTAATGGTGGATATTAGGAGTTTAACTGAGATCATTTTTAAGCAAACATTTGACTAAATGTGACCTAAGCTTGATAATGTTAAAATGCAACCATATTAGTATAACATATACAGGTTTAATAACTAGCCAGTTAAGGTATAAGGAGTAGTCACCTTGATCTTACAGATTAGGGATAATGAGAACGTAATTGAAAAGGAGGTTGATTTTATAGTAGTAGATTGCCCTTTGCCTTATAATGGCATAATGGGCCAACCTTCCATCAACTTGTTTAAGATGATAGCGTTAACTACCTATAAACCCCATGAAATTTCGGTAACCCAAAAGCAGAATTGGATAAAGGAGTCCTTGGATAGTCCTTAGAACCACCCCAAACATTAAATAATACTTAAGTAAAGGAACCAAACCCTAAGTATTTGACCAAAACCCTAATTGATGTAAGCTTTAAAAACCTGACTAAATGAGAACGAACCTTAATACTTGAAAAACGCTAGAATGATGGTGAAACTCTGAAATGATCATCTAACCTTAAAGAAGTGATCAAACACTTTATTGTCACTAATAAATACTAATAGCAAGGTTAAATCAATTACTAAAAGTGATCAGTGGTACTAAGCGATTCAAACCCTAACTTTCAAGCTTGTACATAGATCAAATTACTATAAATAAGCACCAAACCCTAGGGGAACCCTAAGTACACGTGTAGGGCATTTAGAATAGCTAAATTTGAGTATCAAAGTCCAACAAAACCTTAAACACATCCTAATTGCACTTAATTAGCCTAATCATGCCTAAGCACCACCAATTACCCTAATCAAACCCTAATCTTTAACCAACCCCATTACATCTTGATTAGCTACAAGTCAAATATGATTAATGACCACAAGACAAACTCTTAATCCCCTTTTAAAATATCTTGTAATCTAAGGGGACAAGATCTTGCCTAAATTAGCAAAAAACACATAAGGTACATGGTTGCTATTTTGTACCTTATCCTTGATTTCTCAAACAATTAAGGCTTATCTCCCTCACCTCCCCCTCACTTCCATGACTTGCCATCCCCATTTGCCACCTTCATTTTTCTTTTCTCCAACCTTAAACACACTCACAAAGACTCTCAAACTCTCTCAAAAATCTAAACATACAAAACTTCCATTCCTCTTCTTCCTCTTCTTGGCTACAATGACTACCCTAGTGCCAATCATCATAGCTTCACCACCACCACTCCAAATCACTCCAAACCAAGTTTCATGCCACACCCACTGCCTAAGCTAACCCATCGACACATACACCTACCCTTACACATACTAAGGCTTATAGCACACTCATCTCTAGAGGACTTTCCTACACTTTGCTTTGATAAGCACTTAGATTAGGTTTTTCCTTAGTTTTCTTGTACAATAAAGCTAGATACAAATGTTCTCTTTGTTTAAAATTGTTTTACAACAACTCTATAGAAGTTCTAAGAGTTTCAAGAAGGTTAATAAAGGTAAGTATAAGAAAAACCACCTTCAATTGAAGTTATAATACAAATAGGCTAAGTTGTGTAGAGTAGTGTAATTGTTAGTAGGAGATCATCAAGTAGGATGATGAAACCCCTATTCTCCATGCATGTTGCCCCTTGTATATTCTCTTACACACATTTTCACACACTTTTATGAAGTGATTAAGGTTTAGATTACTAGAAACATAGGTTATTTAAGTCAAAACACCGTAAAAATCAAGTGTTACATGAAAATGGAAAGTTTAACCCTAGAAACCACTCTTGGCCACTGCTTTCATTGAACTACCAAATCTAGAACTTTTTGTTTAGTAGCTCAATAACATGTTTATTTAGTGTAAAGCATGGTATAGGACTTAATTAATCAAGTTAAGTAAGCTAAAGTATGGTGTTAATAACCCCAAGAATCATAATGGAAAGATCTGTAACCATATTATAAAAGGGCTAAACTTAAGTCCAATGTTGGTGTTGAGTCTAAAAAGACAAGTAGGCTTGAGCCTATGGCCTTAAATAGTGTAGTAGACACAAAAAGCCTAAAAGAACCAATTTAGGAGCCCATATAGCTAGATTACTAGATCTAAACCTTAGGATAAAATGCTTAGGAAGATTTATTTAAGAGGCCCACTAAACCCAAAGGCCCATCCAAGATACTCCCTATAGGCCCTTTAGTGATATAAGGCTCTAAACTTAGTATAAAGGCCCATTTAGACATATAAGAATATTACCAAGGCCCACTTTAAAAATTTAAAGTAATGGGTAGAGAAAGCCAATTTAAAATACTCAAGAGAAACCCATAATCATTAAGTATAAAGCCTAAAGTTGAAAACTAAGCCTAAACCCTAAAGTGACTCAACTCACCATTTGGGCTTATAACCTTATAGGGCCCAAACTGAAAACTTATTGATAAAAAAACTTTAAAACAATTTTACCAAATAAAAGAACATTAAAAAACAATGAAACAAACTATAAGATCACCAAAAACAAAGTTAAGACAAAGAAGATATGCTTGAATTATGAAAACAACTAACTTTAAGATGGTGAAAGATAAGCCTAGTTAATTAGTGCAAATAGGATACTCATAAAACTTAATTATTTTCTTCAAGAGACGAAGAGTTTGACTTGGACATAGTAGAGCATCATGATTGAGTAAGTACACCACCCCTTACTTTGCTTCTTTGTGCTTGTAGTTAGCAAAATACTTAATTATATCCAATGACTAAAATTGTTGCATGTTAGGGCAAATAAGAAATTGTATGTGTTTGATATGATTGACCTTGTTTGCAAAAATATCTTAAGTTGATATGAATATTATATGCTTACTGCATTAGAGATTAGGGTCTTGGAGTATCTATATATAATGATTGGTTACCCTTAAACTAGACTAATAAATACTTGACCCCTAATTAAATCGGTCATGCATCACATCTTATAACATGATAATAAGGGCATTAGCATCATGTAGTAGAATGGGGGATCATGCCTAAATGATCCATATTGTAAATTGTGTATTGAAAATTGTTATCATACGATGTATTTCATATGACATGTTCCTGTCTTGACCTTTGGGGACTACCTGACTTTAGGGAGTGCTACCTTCTACTTAAGGGCATACCATGTCTACTATTAAAGGTAATATTAATGACAAGAGACTTTAAATTGGACATGGATACCAAGATACTAACGTACCAAAATACTTCTTAACCTAAGCAATGGTGGGCATTAAAACTGTACTGTATACAGTTACCGATAGACTATATATACTCATGCATTCAATATGTTTAACCATGCATTCATATACTTATTTAATAATTTGCTTGATATTGTTTGTTGTAGAGTAAGTAGGTTACTCACTAAGTAGTCGAGCTTCCCTCCCTATAGTTTATTGTTGCAGTAGGACTTGTAACTGGAGCTAAGCTACAGGATACCTGAGGTCAGTAGCACGAGCTTAGGATTGGGATGTTAAGAAGTTGAGAGCTTAAGTGAACCATTTGTTTATATATTGTGGACTCTCTTTAATTTCCACTTATTAAGTATTTCTAGTTTGTTGAGTAGCTTAGACTACTTATGGTGATTTATCTTGGTATTGTATGGCTAAATTAAGGGAAACATGATATTCTCACTTATCTATGTTATGTTAGTGGTTATTGAGATAGTTCAACTTTAATTTATATATTCTATTATAACTTAATGCTAGTTACTAAGAGAAGGTCGTAGTTGTGAATGCTTTGTATAGTATGTTGAAGGTCCCTATTCATGGACGGTGCTTGATCTCAAATCTTCAATTATTACATAGTGGTACTACCACGACTCAACCTTCCTCTAGGTTATGACATTACCTATCAAAAGGTGAGGTTTCCTACTCTAACTGGGGTAAGAACATGTTATGGAGACCAACAGCTAACCCGAGCTTTGTATTTGAAGGCTTTGAAGAGGGATTAAGTATACCATATCAAGTAGGGTTTAAGTAATTGACTGCAAGTAAGAGGAAAGCCAGTTAAGGAGACATTAATGATTAAGCTTAGTGAAAATCTAGAACATGCCACTACTGTCGAAACTAACATGGCAGCTAACTTGAGGGAAACCATTGTATGTTTTCTCTAGGCTAATAGGGACATCTTTTCTTAGTCTCCATTTGACATGCTTGGGATCCTTATAGAATCACCCACAAACTGAATATTAACTCAAGTGTGAAGGTTGTATGGCAAAAGCAAAAGGTAGAGAGACAAGCCAAAATTGAAAAGGAGATGCAGAAGTTGGGCTTTGTCAGAGAAGAGCCTTACCCCATATGGATCACAAATTGTGTTTTGGTGAAAAAGGCAAACGGAAAGTGGAGGATATGCATCAACTTCACTGATCTAAATAAAGCATGTCTTAAGGATTGTTTTCTCCTACCATAAATAGATCAGATGGTTGACTTGACCTTAGGATATGCCTTGCTGAGTTTCATAGATGCGTTTTCCAAGTACAATCAGATCAAGATGTACCCTTTTGATTAGGTACACACCTCCTTTACTACAAACTTTGGAACTTATTATCATAAAGTAATGCCATTTAGGTTAAAGAATGTTGGGGCCACATATCAAAGATTGGTTATGAAAATGTTCAAACCTTAGATATAGTGGAATATTGAGGTTTATGTAAACGACATGATAATGAAGAATAAAATGAATGACGACTACCTAGCTGACCTCCAACAGACCTTTAACACACTGAGGAGATATAATATGAAGTTGAATCCATAGAAGCATGTGTTTAGTGTGTCTTTCAAAAAGTTCTTAGGTTTTATGGTGACACAGCGTAGAATTCAAGCCAATCTAGAGAAGATATAAGTCATACTTGACATAAAGCCACCGAAGACTATTAAGGAAGTCTAAAGGCTACTTGGTTGTGTGGTGGCATTAGTTTCCTAAACCAAAAGGTAAATTTGTTATTAGCAGTAAATGAGTACCTAAAAACAAGTTCGATAAGTATGGTAAGATTGTAAAAAATAAGGCAAGGCTGGTAGTAGAAGGCCACTTATAGGAGGAAGGACTCAATTTTGGTGAAACTTAGGCACTAGTGGCCATGTTAGAAATAATTTCACTTTTACTTGCTTTTGAATGTTTTAAAGGTTTTAAATTATTTCAAATGGACATAAAAAGTTCTTTTCTAACCAATTATTGAAGATGGAGGCATATGTTAAGCAACCTCTAAGTTATGAAGACCTATTTAAAAGAAGATCATGTTTTTAAATATGAAAAGTATTATATGGTTTAAAACAAGAACCTTGTGCTTAGTACAAAAGATTGATGAGTTCTTCATAAAAATTGATTTTTAAAGAGGAAAAGTTGATACTATATTATTTTTTAAGCATTATTGCAAGAGTTTTCTGATGTTACTATAAGTGGGGTTTAAGATTTCTTCAACGAAGAGTTAAATTTCTTCCTCATACTCCAAACAAACTTAGGGTGCTATCTTTGTTCATTAAGAAAAAGAAAAGAAACAAACACTAAAGAAATTTGGGTTTAAAAATGTAAAAGGAGCAGCTACTCAAATATCTACATCTACTAGGTTAAACCTCAACTTGACAAGTAATAAGGTAAGTGAGAAACTATAAAGAAATTTCATTGACTCTCTTCTAGAATTGACTACTTCTCCTCTTGACATACTTTTAAGTATTTATATATATGCTAGATTTCAATCTAAACCAAGGGAAACTTAATTGTTGTCAAAAGGATATTTAAATTTGTATCTTGCATCACAAAGTTGCATATTTGATATCTAGAAAATCAAAATTTTAACTTAATTGGATATTTAGATGTAGTCTATGCGATATGTAAGCTAGATAGAAAAAGTACTTCTAGTATTGCTAATTTAAAGATAAGTTGGTTTCTTAGTCTTTTAAGAAACAAAACTCTATTACTGTGTCCACAGGTGAAGCTGAGCATGTCTCAATTGGTAACTATTGTACACATGTTCTTTGGATTAAGCACCAATTATGTGATTATGGATTGAATTTTAAAAATATTCTTATAAAATGTGACAATATGGGTGTCATTAATTTGATTAAAAAAAATCCTATTTATCACCCTAGATCTAAACATATTGAAGTTAGATACGTTTCATTTGTGATTATGTCAATAAAATAGTGACATTAATATTGATTTTGTTTCTACTGATAATCAATTTTTACCAAGCGTTTAGGTAAAATCAATTTTGAGCTTATAAGAAGTGACATAGGTGTGTATAATCCAAGCTATTAAAAAAGATATTTGTGAATTCATTTTTTGATAAAATTAAGTATTGTATCATCTTTGTTTTTCATGATAGAAAGTAATAATGTCACGGTTAATAATTTTATCCTCTTGATTGTTAGTCAAATTCCATCGTAACTTATTCCTATTCTACCATGCATATGAGATATGCTAGTTTCAAATCACACAAGTCTTTTCTCCAGAGAAAAAGAAGTTTCTGTCATGAAGAAGTCTCTTAAGAAAGCTAAGAAATCAGTGACTAGACAACAAGGATATTTAAATTAGAAAACAACAAAAGTTTGAGAATAGTAATTTCTATTAAAAAAAAGTCTTGGTTTATTTAATTGTGTTTTTTAGAATTTTTCTCAAAAAAAGTTTTTTACTGGCATGAGTTTATGATGCGATTAACTGTCATAAGTTGTGTGACAATCAAGATATAGTGTATGGAGAAATAGTGGTTGAATTTTATAAAATTTAGAAGTGAATAAAGTGGATATGTAGTTTTTTTTTTTTTTTTTTTATAGTGTTGTGCAGGAAATTTGAAGTGATGAGGAAAGAATTGATAAAATACATCAAAATACCTATTATAAGATGATGAAGAATCATTGGATCTAAATAAAAAGGATGTGTATGGAATTTTAAATGAAAGTCTTGAAGTTTTTGAAGAAAAAAGATATATTTGTGTTTGATTTTAATTTTCTGGTTAGAATGTTGCATGAATTGGTGATTAGTTGTATTTTGCTAAGGAAAGGGAGTATAACTACAATATTTAAAGAAGATGTTGTGATTATGGGAGCCATGTTGAAGAAAAAGGTAATAAATTTGGAAAAACAAAATTTTAGACACTTTTGGAGAAATAGAGATAGTAGACCCCATAGGAGTATATTGATGAAGCTACTTAAATTTAAGAAATATAAATTGCCTTACATAATTAAAAATCTGTTGATTGTGAAAACAGTTGGAGCAACCTATTTTCATCACATGGGAATTCATGTGAAAGACTGCAAGATCAAGGGATACTTGTGTACACCTATTGTAGATGGAGGAAGCTGCAGCAATTGTTATAAAGTCACTTATTCAAAAGCTGAAGCTAACCTCTAAACATCTAAGGTCATACAAATTATACTATTTGCATGAGAAAGCTGCATTACATATTATTAAGCAAGTGAAAGTGCCTTTTTCGATTGGAGGCCTATACTGAGATAGCATACTCTATAATGTTGTCCTCATGGGTGCATCACATGTGTTACTAAATTGCCATTGGTTATTTGACGTACAATTTATATTTGATAGTTACAAGAATACGTATGCCTTTACTAAGAATGGGAGGAAGATTGTATTGTAGCCTATGATGCTTAATCAAGTCATTGAAACTCAAAGTTAGCTTATTTGAACTTCTAAGAAGAAAACCTTAATATTGTCCTAAGGAGAACAAGGTCATGCTACAAAGGCCAATGAGCTAATGTCCTTACTAGTTCGATGATTGCTATAGTACCAAGACATAGAATCACTACCTATTGAAGTACAATAGTTGATTGAGAAATTTAAGTAATTACTTGCTAAAGAATTATAGGATTGCTGTCATGACCTTAAAGGAGGCCTAGTAGGATTACCTAAAATTTCCATAACATATGTGCACCTATAATATGAAAACTGCTTTGCAAGTCAGAGATTGCAAGACTCTAAATAATTAATTGCTAAGGTTACTAATTTTTAAGTAATTAATTTACTGTCGAGTACAAATATAAATAACTATAGGTATCTGATATCCTACAGTTCCTCAGAACTATAGAGAATCGGTATCCCCTACCAAATAATAAGATAGGATATACTAACATAAAAAAACAAATATATATATATGCAAGAAAAATTAAACTATAGTAAGTTCTAACATATAAATATTTTATACAAAGGATGTTTATATATCATCTAAAAAGTACTTAGCTATTCCTAATACTATGATACATATCTTCATCTCACACTCGATACTCGTGACTTAGCCCAATCCCAATGTAAGTAAACCTACAAGAGAAACTATGAGGGAGTGAGCATATAACAGCTCAATGAGTTCATTTCTCACCACTACCGATCAAGCAAGTTTTCACACATTATTATTACATATACAGGTAAGTTATCTACATACAACATGAATGCATGCATAATGAATGCAAGCAACACATCCATAGGAGTCCAGAACTATGGAAGGTGTGGAATTACGTTGTTTACACTTTGATTATCCCCTATACTTACCCGCACAAGGCACCTCAGCTTACCTGCATGAGGCTACCTAGGGGCACCACCCCTCTAGGCAACACTCGACTATTACCCTAACCGATAAAAGAATTTCAATCCAAATAGAGGGATTCCAAACTAAGACTATCCACCCTCCAAGGCCCCTCGGGCACAAACTTGCGAGTCCTCTTGCAACCAAAATTAACCAAGGTCTTATAAGCACAATAAAGCGAGTCCTTTCGCTATCAAGTAGAGAACCTATACTAGCTTTGCCTTAACGATAAAATATCATTTCTGGCACTATAGCCCTTATCAAAATCATACGAAATACGTTTAAGATTAGGAAATTTTTTTTTCAAAAATACCCTTTTCAACATTTTGCAAAGCTAGCACTCTCTATCCATACATTTACTGAGTCATAGACATGCGACGAATAGAACTAGTTATTTAAGTCAGATATTTATATTTATCAATTTAAAAAAAAGTGATCACACAGATGATGGCATACAAGCAAAACAGTCATTCAAACATACAAGCAACAGCAAGCAGCAAAACATCATACAAGTAACACGCACAAGGTCATTAGAACTCCCTCACCTAGATTATTGCTCATTCTCCAAACTTTGAGGTTTCCAGAACTTGATATTGAATGCCTAAATCAAAATAGTAAAACTTATAAATATTCTGAGAAGTCAGACTCTTTAGTTAACTAAAAGTCTACTGTAGTTTATCTAGTTCCCTAATATACCCCAAGTCTTATATTTATAGGGTTTATCATACTCAATGGGGTTAATAGTAATTATTTTCTTATATTTGTAAGTTATGAGACTTCCTTTATATATTTTGTAACTTTTTCATTCTAATTCCGATACTTGCGAACTTATAGTCGTTTTTTATCGTTTTCAGACGTACATTTATACGGTGATGTTCGTTTTGGACATTGTGACTCGTAATTTAAATTATGATATAAAAATATCACCAAAATTATTATTTAAGTTTAAAAATTATAAAATATTAATTTTCTCTTTTTCTTAACATGTTTATGATTTAATAATTATTGAAATCATATATTTGATATTTTTATCATTTTGAGTATATTTTCCTATTTTTGAGATTTTTACTTTATTATGATTATTATTATTATTATGACCTTTATTATTTTTATTACTTCTCATTTTCTTATTAATTATTTATTTCACGATTTATACATGCATATATATATCTATATATTTTTTCGGTATACTACATATATCTAATATATGTTATACGCTATATGTATGTATATACTTATTTTATGAACATAAGCATACTCTTATGTACATATATATATTCATGTATTTGTATTTATACATAATAATATACTTATATAATTTCTGAATACTTAGATATAAATGATTTACAAATACCTATTCTTATATTATATATTCGGTATATATACATATTTCCATAATATTTGTTATAAAATATGTATACTATATATTATACATATATTATGCCGTATACCATAAGGCATATACTTTATAATATATGTCTTATATACATATATTATTACTTATGGAAATATACTACTACATATATATACTATATGAGTACATATATACATATACATAAATAATAGTTATTAAATAAAATTACTTAATACTAATTATAGGTATTCTTAAAAAAATACATAATACATACTCTTCCATATACCTATGTACATACATGTATACATACCTAGCCTTATACATATATAAAATTAAATCTAAATATTTATGCACATAGACATGTTTTAGTAATGTTATATGTAGAAAAATAAATTCTATATTTATACATGTATATACTACATATTATACATCTATACTACTAAAATAATTACTTACCTATTTATTTAATTTCTCTTCTTCTTTTCCTTCTTTCTTTTTCTTTCTCTCCCTCACGGTTTGCTTCCCAGATTTTTTTTTTTTTTGGTTGTGTGCAAGTTAGTTTCCAGATTTTTGTTTTGTTTCTTTTCTTTCTTTTTCCAGCTTTTTATTTCTTCTTTTGTCATGTGATTAGTAGCTTAAATTTTAAGCTAAGAGTTTATCTAAACTTTACACATGGAAAATTTTATTCTTCACATGGGCTGCTGGTTGGGATTTTTTTTTCTAATTGTTGTTTTGTTTCTAGGATGTGCAATCGGGAAAAAGGAAGAAAGGAAAGAAAAGAGATAAATTGAAAATGAAAGAGAAGGAAAATAAAAATTAATAATAAATATATGTAATTTTTCGAAACATGAAAATTATAACAAATCTCATCATAAATTAATTTTTAAATTTTTGTGAAATTTTATCAATTTAATTGGTACCCATTACAATTATAATTTTTACAAGTTATTATAGCAATTTCGTTATCATTTTACGCGAATAGGCTATTTAGCCAAAAATTACAATTGACTATAATTTTATCACTATTGAGTAATATTTAATTATTTTATAGGTTTATATTTATAATTTTAGAATTTCAATCAAATTCGGGTTCAATTTTGATTAATGGTATGTAAGTCAGTTTTAGGGTTTTAGTATGTGATGTAGGGTTTTGATCAATTTCTAAGGTTTTTACTACTTATAATATATTTAGATTTATTATTTATTAAATTTTTATCTTGCTTAGCTTTAATGACTTTTCAAGTCATCTATAGTATTAGGGTTCACTTTTACTCTTAAATAGCTAAATTTGCGGAGTTTACAATTGCCCCCATAAAGAGATAAAACACTATTGATTTACATCCAGGAGCTACCCTACTAAATAAGCCTACCTACAAGCTTACTCCAAAGTAGGCAGTTGAGCTTAAACGCTAATTATTTGAGTTCACTAAATGAGGGTACGTAAGGGATAGTTTGAGTCTATGTGTTGTTCCTATCCTGCTCATCCTTAAGAAGGATGGCTCTTAATGTTTGTGCATTGACAATAGAGTTTTTAACAAGATCAAGTGTTGGCATTGAATACCTTGGTTAGATGACATAGGAGATGAACTTTTTGCATGGAAATTCTCAAAAATTAAATTCAAGGGAGGATACTACCAAATTGAATGAAATTGGTAGACGAATGGAAAATAGCCTTCAAGACAGAACATGGTCTCTATGAATGGTTGGCTATGCCCTTTGGCCTAACCAATACATCGAGCATCTTTATGAGGTTAATGAGCCATGTTTTGAGGCCTTTAATTAGGAAGTGCATTGTTGTGTATTTTGACAACATTCTAGTTTACAATGCTGACCTATACACTTATGTTGAACACTATAGATCAGTTTTCAATATTCTTCAAACTAAGCTAATGTTTGATAATTTGAAGAAGTGTACATTCTATTAGCGTAAAGTAGTATTTCATAAGTTTGTAATATTAGGTGGTCATATACGAGTTGATGATGAGAATGTCAGAGTTATTATCGATTGGCCAACTCCTTAAAACAACTCAAAAGTGCAAATTTTTCATGGTCTAGCTTCATTTTATAAGAGGTTTATCAACAACTTAATTACTATTGTAGTACTCCTTATCAAACTAACCAGGAAGAACACTGAATTCCAATAGACTATGGGAGCTTAGTAGAGTTTTGAAGAGATCATGGAGAAGTCATGGAGCCACATTGAATTACTTAACATAAGACAAAGTGTTCTATGCTTGATTAGAGCTCTTATAGTGTAGTAACATTATCTCCTGCTTTGAGAGTTTATTATTTATGCAAACCTTAAATCACTTGAGTACTTATGATTCAAACAAAAACTATCACATTGAAAAGCCCATTAGGTAAAGTTCTTGGAGACCTCCTCATATGTGATCAAGTATAAGAAAGGAAGCACAAAGAAGATAGTTGATGCCTATCTAGACAACATGTGCCAATCATAACATGTAAGCTAAGATTATTGGATTATGAACATCACTAGAATACAATGAGCAAAATGAACATTTTAGGTCTATTATAGCCAAATGTACAATGAGAACTACAATAGAGGGACTCTATGTGGTCTATGGGTACCTATTTAAGAAAGGCTAGTTAGGAATATTATACAAACTCGATAAGAGACTTACTTATGTGAGAGGCACATGTTGGAGGATTAGCTAGCCATTTTGGCAATGAAGACCTGTGATCTTTTAAAAGAGCATTTCTTTGGTTGAGATCATGAAGGATGTACATAGAGTATCAAATTGGTGTAACAATGTAAGAAATCTAAAGAAAGAAAAGAACCCTAAGAGAGTTCACATTGCTACCTCTCTCAAAATAGCCTTAGATTGATGTAAGCATAGATTTTATGCCTCAAATACCTAAAACTACTTGAAAGCATGATTCAGTTATGGTAGTCATGGATTCATTCAATAAGATGGCACACTTCATTTATTTTCATAAAACAGATAATGATATACTTGTTGCTAACCTTTTTGTGTAGAAAATCATATGACTACATGGAGTACCCAACAGCATAGTCTCAAATGGGAACTAGAAGTTTATGAGTTTCTTTTGGAAGACTTTATTGAGGTGGCTTAGAACCAAAATGATGTTTAGTATGTCCTACCATCCTCAAACTGATGGCCAAACTAAGTTGTCAATCAAACTTTGGGTACCCTTCTCTAAGTTATAGTTGGTGAGAACCTTACCGATTGGAACTTGTATCTTCCTATTGTTGAGTTTGCTTATAATGAGTCTACACATATTTCTATCAATAAGTCTCCATTCGAGGTTGTCTATGAGACCAACCCAACACTCCCTATAAGAATGATTACTATACTTACTTTGAATACTGAATGTGTAGATGCCTCAAATCAAACATAGGGACTGTAGAAGTTGGATTAGTCACCAAGTAACAAGAGCTTGAAAACTAATGAAGGAAGGCTATTCACTTTAAAGAGGGTGACTTACTATGGATTCGTCTAAACAAGGAGCATTTTCCTTACTAAAGAACTAAAGTTACCTCCTTAAGCAGATGAACCATTTAAAGTCTTGCACAAGATCAATGATAATGCTTATGAGCTAAAATTACCTAAAAGATATGCTATATCCCCATCCATTAATATTGTTAAGTTGTCCCCATATGTACCAAATGATGCAAAGCGTGAAGGCCTTCATTTAAGGCCAAATCTCCAAAACTGAAGGAGTTAATGCAATATTGACCTCTGGTCCCATCACAAGAGAATGAATACAAGGCATATAGAGCTTAACTTGTAGAATTCTCTACAATTAATCGTTGAAGGTGAGTTAATCTACTTTTAGAGCACTTTTTTACACCAATTATTAACAAGTTCAGACATCTTAACCCTTTTTTAAGCTATTGAGCCTTTAAATGACTTAAACTGGAATAATGTGATGACCTACTCTAAACTCTCCAACAACTTACTAGGTTAACCATAGACCTTTTCTAAGCACCCCAATATCACCATTCAACCTATTCTTGACATTTGCCAAACTCTACTGGTTTGGTCAATCGTTTTCTTGTATAGCTTCTATATATTACTAAAAGCCACACTACTCCTTAGTCTACAATTAGCACTTATCCAGCATAAGCCTCCTTGCTATTTGCCATTTTCACCCTTTTTGTACAATTCTAAGTTTTTATTTGTAATGTAACCCTTCTTGTAAATTTATTACTTTCCTCTTTATACTAATGGGCACACTATAAATAGCCCATGATGCTGTAGTCGCATTATCTTTTCATCATATAGTACATTACATATTCTCTTTTATTCCTTGAATTTATTCTCTAAGTATTTTACACTCTTATCAAACCTAATAGCCTAGGTTTGTGGATAGTACCCCTTAAATTAAAGCATATGAGTAATATCAAGTAGAGATTTAGGATGTATAGAGTTCTTAAGACAAGTAATATCCATTAGAATTGCTCACAAATTGTTAAACACTCTCTTAGTTCCTTGTTCATTTCTTTGATACTCGAAGGATCTATATGCATTGGTAAGTCCTATCGAATACTTACCTCTATGGTACATCATAAGTTCTATGAGACCCTAGATTTTGTATAGCTAAGTTGGACTTAGGTAGACATATTACGTTTACCTAAACCTAGAACTTAGAAAGGGGGCAATGAGTGCAAGTAGGATTATTAACCTACTATTATTAACTCGAATAGTGAGTCTTGATCTATGCTGAGACCTTATAGATGAATCATTAAGTATATATAATGTATTTTCATGTGAAGTCAAAGGAAATAATTTCATAACGTATTATCAAAAATAGACATTATAAGAGCTTTGATTCAATATAAATATAAGTTATTTAGTATCGCTTGTTCCCTATCAGAAACTCGGATGACAAGTTATTAGGCTTGAATCATCAATCATTTGGAATAAGTATATATATAAATAAGATAAGACTTACTAGTGAAAATTGGTAAGTGAAGAATAAATACATATGCTAGCAAGAAATATGGATAACATGTACTTTAAAATATAGTACTTTAGAAATTAAACTAAGTAAAAACTATGGACTTCATTAGTTTATTACCTCAAAGTAACAAGGAAGTGGGAATTCAATTATAATCCTCTAACCTAACAAATTGAACTCCTATGGAAAACTAAGGGCATTGGAAGAATTTTCAAATGAAAACTCTAGATCCAATTAATCTTCACATAATAGGATCGATTAGTTTCTTAGGATGAGGTGAAACATATAAAGTGAATGTGAAGTAAATTATAATTTTTTAAGCCAGCCTTTAGACAACATTATTGATGTAGCTCTTTATTTGAAATCTGAGTTCTGAGATATAGTGAGACATTAAAGATGATTTATGTAGCCTATAAAATTATTAATTTGGAAAAAAATTATATTTAAATAATATTTACGTTCACTAAATTTACACATGATTTTTGCTATATGTAGACATAGTTTTCTTAAATTACCAAATACTGATAATTTATTCTTCAAATTGATACATAAGGAATCAAAACTAATTTAAAGACTACTAGATAGTCTAGTAATACAATGTGTAGAATTTTTCAAATAGAACCAAAGCCTAAAACATTAAGTTAAAGTGTGGAATATTGATATGTAAGCCATATACTTAAAAAGTTAGGCTAAGTGTTGAGTATTTTATTTGACACCTAGCAACAATTTGGCATGGTTTCGTTAGATCGAAAGGCTCCCTTGCTCTTGAAGTGCTAATTAAAACATCTTAGAGTTGGGATCAAAGGGATATGTAGAAGAGATTTGGCAACAAACTCAAGGGAAATTATCCCAAAATAATATCATAAGGCAAACATTCCAAATTCTAGTTCTAGTAATCGACATAGCAAGAAAATAGTTACAGAGTTGATATAAACAATAAAAGAATAGATTACATGAGGGTAATGTGACAGAGAATTGTAACAACGAGCTACATCAACTTTGATAGCCAAAGCTACGTTTAGCACATAATTATCTTAATTGGTATTGACATGGTTAGATTGCTTAAGGGAATTCTTTAGCTGCCATTGGAAGGAATTCTCTGTTTGACAACAAGGAGTGACTCAACTTTGGTAGAAGTCTGTTAGAGTAGGAGGATTTACTTCGCCAATTTCTCTAGTCCTTGAGCTTGGCTGTAGTTTAAAGGCCTACTAGTTTGAATCCTAGCATTCCTTTCGAGTTAATTTAGATTTGAGACCAAATCTGACTAGTCTACGATCAATTCTCCATCAGGACAACATGAACTAAGGTTAGTAATGTTGAAGGTGTCCGAAACCCCATAATCTTCAAGCAACTCTAATCTATAAGCGTTATCATTGATCTTCTAGAGGATTCTTAAGGGTCCTTTAACCCACACAAATAGTTTATTTTTCCTCTTACTTGGAAACCTTTCCTTGCTCAGGTGTAGTGTTATTGGTGGATTTTGGTAATTGGAATTATCCTACAAAGAAAAGAAAAGCTCTTGGTACCGAGGCTAGTTCAGTGTGGCCACTCCAATGCTTAAGTTAGTGAATGAGAGTAAAGGAAGTTAAATGAGTGGTAAGGAGTTATTAGATGCTCTTACAGTGTTCCTTTCCCGTATTTATAGGTGAATGTCGTGTCTAAAGCAGTAGTTATTGAAATAACTACCGAGACATGTAGAAGCCTCTTGATTAGATACGTTCCTTGAGATGTAAGGAGAGTAGGAAGTTATATAACATAGCCGTACCAATGATAACTATTTATGCCACTTCCCTTGAATTCAAATTATGAATGGATTTACGTTACTCAGCAAGATTATGAGAATGCAGGTAACTCGGCCTCTTAGAAGCCGAATGGACGAATGATTGGATATTTGAGTATCAACACTTAACAAGCTGAGTGAATGAAAACTAATTATTAACACCGGCCCCCTAACTCCCATGTTTGAGGATTCAACAAAGGGAGTAGCATTTAATATAGTGGAGGCTGAGTGCGGAGTAGTTCCTTAGATGATCAGTAAGGTAAGAAGGAAGACGAACTGCATCTTAATTGAAAAGTCACAATTTTCATTTTCCTGCCTATTAATAGACCAAAAAGTAGAAGGTATGACATCTATCACCTTGGTCATCATTACACTACAAGCTTAATAACTGTCAGAGACTCTACAACCATTAGATTTTTATCTCAAAACACGCATCAGTAATCCACGCCATCTTCTAAACAACACGCCATTTCCAACAAAGTATTTAAGAGTTTTTTGATAGCAGAATCAAACTTTACAATCACATTCATAAGCTTTCTCTTACTTTTGATATTTCATCCTCAACATCAAACTCTTCAAACTTTTTGAATTTATAATCAATTAGGTATGGTTCGCAACATAATTTATCAACTTATCCTTTTGGATTCTGAAGCAATAGAGACTAAGACCACTTCTCACCTCTAAAAAAGGAGCAAGATGGCGTATTCCTCAAGTAGTTTGGCCGATAGCATGGTAGAGCAGTGGGACAAACTCATCCGAATCAATTCCCTCATAGTAGATATCTACCTAGTTGATAAAGAGGGAAGATGTATGGCTAGGTATCTATACAATAATATAGTTCACTTCCGTGATTTGCCAGACGAAGCAATCGGTACCATCGATAGGGTCCTTATTTCGAAATATAATAAGTACTGGCAAGACCTTCAAGGGCTATGGAATCTTAGGAGGCTAAGAGAAGAGGAAAGAGTGTGTTTTTTTAGGGGGAACGTATTCCACATCTATTTGAAGTATCTTAATTTTAGATTGTACTTCCCTTTCTAGACATTCATCAAGTAATTCTTCAATTATTTCTGAGTTGCACCGAGTATGTTTTCTCTAAATACTTATCAACTTCTAGTGGCTTTCGAAATAATATGTGAAGAGGTTGAAGTTAGGGCTATGTCTCAACTGTTCTAATACTTCTTTACAATTAGGAGGCAACTTGATGACTGGTACTTTGCTACTATAAGGCATAGGCAGAAGTTCATGGATGGATTGGAGTTGAAGGTTTACAAGTGACATGACAAATTTGTATCAATAGTATTAGATAAGAAGTTAGATTTCTAAACTCAGTAGATCAAGCCAATCTACACTAAGGACATAGAGTTGATGCCGAATGATGCCACTACGGCAATGAAGATTCGGGAAAAGAGGAAGAACAAAATGTTCTTCTAGGATATTGAAAGAATAATAAGGCGTTATGAAAGTAGAGAGCCGATCTTTTTCGAGAAGGAAGGTATACTAATGAATAACTGTCGTGCCAATTATAGCTATAAGAGAAAAGCTGTTCTCGTGACTTGGGGGAAGAAGTGGCCTTTGAGCCTTGTTCGGTACGGAGAATGTAAGTTCTTTCTTATTCCTATGCATTAATATTAATATGTCCACTTCATATTGAAGACATAGGCATTAGTGAGGTGAATCTTGCCAAGCAATTAGCCTAAGCCAAGGCTAAAAAATCAAAGGTTGACAAGCATACGGCCATTATTGTGACTACCACTCGACTAGTTGCTTTCAAGAAAGCAGCAAAGGAAGGTGTAGTGAAGCAAGTGGTGGTCCAAAAGAACATCTCTTAACCAGTTGAGAAATGGAAAGGGAGTAAGAAGCCTGATTTGGCCAAGGCCGCTCATATCGAGGCACCTACAGTTGAGAACATCCCATCCATTGTAGAGCCAACATAGGGTAGTTGAGAGAGCCAACTCCATAACGAGGCCGAAGCTACTATAGCTGCCGAAGGGTCGTCACTTATGATAGAGGCGATACTGAATACCAATAAGAGGAGTGGGAAGGAACTTACCAGGCAACCCCCTATTAAGTGGTCTAAAGAGTTAGACGAAAGGGCAAAGGAGGCCATGTGCAACAAAGCTCTCGGCATCATCAGTGCCAAATTCATCTCGAACATGAAGGTCGACGAGTACTTCATCCTATGTTGAAGCCACATCGTCTTACATACTGAGTTAGCCTTAGGTGGCAGGACAAAATCTTTAGCCTTGATGGAAGGCATTATACTTCCTAAGGATAAAGAGATTGCCAAGAAAGATGTCAATAGGGTCGGTAGTTGTAACAAGGCTCATATCGCGGCCAAGTTGCATGATGGAAGTATCTATAGCATCCTTTCAACTGTTAAGTTTGTCATATTGTTAATATTACTATTTGTTTTCAGTTAAGCAGCCATGTTTTGATATCTTTGGAAGAGGTTGACAAAGAAGTGAAGAAAGTAATAACAATAAGCCTCCATATATTCTACCAAGTCATCTAGAATATCCATCATTCTTTATTAACTTGTTGCAAAAAATTAAGGATGCATGCAATTCCTCCAAAGCCCAGACTACTACTGCCGAGAATGTAAGAATAAGGGCCGAGATGAAGGCTGGAAAGTACCAAGAAGAACTGGCTACCGAGAAGTTGGCACATTCTTTGGCTATCGATGAAGTCTTAAGCCTTAAGGCGAAGGTTGAAGAGTAATACAAGGAAGTTAAAGGCCTGAAAGAGGACTTTTAGAAGAAAAAAAAAAAAGAGAACTGGGGTTTAGGCTGAACTCTCTGCATAATGAGCAATGTGGAGGACAAGCTTAGGGTGTAAATCAAGGAGCTGAAGACCAATAATGCAAGGTTACAAAGCTGTGTTGCCAAGTTAGAGAAGACTATGAAGACGGGACCCTCTATTGAAGAGGCACTAGATATCATCACTCCCAATTGACAATATAAGAGATTGTTGTGAAAGAAGTTGTTAGAGGGGGTCTAGGCTGTGAAAGAAGAGATCCTTAAATTTCACCCTAACTATGATCTCTCATGCTTAGATTTTGCCAATGTCGATGATAAAGTCAGCAATTGTGATGAGGGAGATGGCGAGGATCCAGGTGCTAAGATCATTGAGTAGGATGAAGATGAGACTAATGCCAAGGATCTTAGAGATGATGAGGATTGTCTATCTAAAGAAATCCGCTATGAGTATAAAGAAAAATCAACTTATTCCTAAACCCCAAGTACTAGAAAGGAAATATGCTCCGGGAAGGCCCCTACTTCTAATTAACAAAATACTTTTGCTCAATCTAAAAATAGGTCATAGGATTGTCTTGTAGTTTTATCTTTCATATGAACTACATTAGGCCAAAAGGCCAAAAGTTGTAATTTGTAATTATTTTGTGATGAATGAGAGTTGTCTTTTGGTATAGCTTTAAGTATTTCTAACATGTTTTATTTCACACACCTAATTCTTTTAGCATGTTTTATTTTACATGCATAACTCTGTTGGCATGTTTTACTTCATATACCTAATTTGAGCGTCTTATTGATATTGTCCATTAGTCATTGAGACAAGGACTAGCCGTTTTGCTCGGTTATAGGATCAATTTATGAAGTTCGTTAACCATGATAGGCTTGAACTTACTAACTCATCAATCATAGATAGGTCTAGAAGAAAAATAAAACTTCAAATATAATTGTCTCATAAACAAGTAGGCTATCGCCTTACAAAACAAATGGAAATGAACATCATATACGTGATCAATTGAAATATAGTTTCAAATTCTTGGCATTCCATGCTTGAGGGATGAATGATCTATCTAACATTTCTAGTCAACAGGCCCCCTCACCAATGACTTCTTAAACCTTAACCAAATCCTCCCAATATTAGTCAATCTTTCCTTGAATTTCTTGTGCATTGGTTGCTTCCGAATTTCGACAAATCAAGTCCCCAAGTTGAAAAACCTTATACTTTACTTTTTTATTATAATACTTAGCTACTCTATATTAGTATGCCGCAACCCTTGCTCTTGCAATATCTCTAATTTCTTCAATGGTGTCCAAATTTGTTGTTAATCCCACTTACTTAATTATCACATCAAAATTCTGCATTTGCATATTAGGCAGATCCCACTCAATCAGTAATATTGCTTCTGTATCGTATGCTAACCTAAATGAGGTTTCCCCTGTTGCAGTTTTGTAGGTGGTTTGGTACCCCCATAAGACGTCCGACAATTCATTAGCCTATCTCCCCTTAACTTGATCTACTTTCCTCCTTAAGCTGTATAAGATGATCTTGTTGATGGCTTCAACTTGTCCATTTGTCTGAAGGTATGGTATGAATGTGTAGTTTAGGTGAATGTCGTATTTCTTGCAAAATGTTTAGAACTTGTTGTTATCAAACTGTGGGCCACTACTTGTGATTATCATAAAAGGAACTCCAAATCTCGATATTATAGAATTGAGAAAAAATTCCTACACTTTTTGTTTGGTGATCCTCACTACTACTTTAGCCTTTGCCCATTTTGTAAAATAATCCACAACAATAATGACAAATTATCGCTAAGCGGTAGACTTTGGGAAGAGTTCGAGAATATCTAACCCCTACTAGGCAAAAGGCTAAGGACTGGATAGGTAGCATAATTCAGTTGAAGGCACATCACTCAACACCACATGCTTCTAGCACTATGGACAATGCCAAACAGCTTTCCTTGCATCTTCTTTCATGGTCAACCAATAATAGCCAAGTCACAATATGTGGACATACAATGTCTATGCTTTAATGTGGTTACTGCATACACCACCATGTAGTTTAGATAACACCTACTAGGTATCTCTTAGAGGAAGGCATCGAAGATAGGGTTATGATATGTTATGTTTATACAGCTAACCATCTATCAATGTATAATTCGTAGCTTGATAAACCAATTTTCATGCTTCTTTTTTGTCATCAAAGAGGGTACCTTCTCTCAAATAATCTACAAGGGGATCCATCCAAGACTCCTCTCTCGGGCAAGGAGCTAATTCATAGCTCTACGAGACAGTAGATAAACTTTTTGTGGCAAAAATTCGATAAAAAGTTTGTCGCTCTAGTTAAGGAATGCAATACTAGCTAACTTTGATAACTTATCAATAACAATATTCTTACTTCTTGAAACCTTATGGATTGAGAAAGATTGAAATTCTTCTGTGAGAGTTCGTACCACCAATAGGTACTTGTTCATTTTTTCTTCCCCTGTCACATAACTTCCTGTGACTTAATTCACCACCAGTTGGGAATTAGAGAACACTTTGAGTTTCTCGGCACTAATCTCTTTCATCAATTTAAGTCTAGCAATATAACACACTGAAGGACTTCAATTCATATCGAGTTTGTCCCACCACTCCACTATGCTATCAGCTAAACTACTTGAGGGATACGCCATCTCGCTCCTTTTTTGGGGGGCAGAAGTGGCCTTAGTCTTTGTTGCTTCAAAATTTGAATTTTAAAGCATAATTAACTTTGACGTTGTGGGGACTTTGAAGAACAAGGCTTGCACCACTTCCTTCTCTTGTAGAAGAACCATCTACATAAAGGTACCATACAAGTCTCTTTGCAATATCCATACTATCTTTCTCACTAGTGAACTTAACCAAAAAATTTGCTAACACTTAAGCTTTTAATGGCATTCTAGGTTTGTACTGTACACCATAGGCACTTAGCTTTAAGGCATGTTTCATCATCCTCCCAGAAGAGTTTGGCTATTGCAATGGCTACTACAATGGTTGATTAGTGAGGACTACGATTTGGTAAGCCTTAAAATATGGTTTTAATTTCCTTGCCGAAAGAATCATTGCTAAAATAAACTTCTCAATTTTCGTGTACTGTTGCTTTGGCTCTCAGGACCCTAAAGGGGGCATAGTAAGATTGCTTAAAAATTTTCATATTACGTGTGCACCTATAATATGAAAATCGCCTTGCAAGTTAGAGATTATATGACTCTAAATGATAAATTACAAAGATTACTGATTTTTAAGTAATCAATTTATTGTAAAATATAAATCTATATCACTATGAATGTCTAATATCCCACAGTTCCTCAAAAACATAGAGAATAGGTATCCCCTACCAAATAATAAGATAGGATATACTAACTTTACAAAACTATAAGAAGAATTAAATTATATTAAATTCTAACATATAAATATTTTCTACAAAGGATGTTTATGTATCATCTATAAAGAACTCAGCTAATTCTAACACTAATATACATATTTTCATCTTGTGTTCGGCACTTGAGACTTATCTTAATCCCAACATAAGTAAACCTGCAAAAGAAACTAAGGGGGAATGAGCATAAAACAACTCAGTGAGTTTGTTCCTCACCACTACTATTCAAACAAGTTATCACATATTATTAACACATATGCAAGCTATGTACATACAAAATGAATGCAAGTGCGATAAACGCGAGCAATACAACCATAGGAGTTTAGAACTATGGAAGGTGTAGAATTACATCGTCTACACTTTGATTATCTCTTGTACTTAACCGTATAGGACACCTCAGCTTATCCACATGAGGTTAACTATTACCCTAGTTAAGAAAAGAGTTTCAGTCCAAATAGGTAGATCCTAAACTAGGACTATCCACCATCTAAGGCCCCTCGAGCATAAACATGCAAATCCTCTCACAATCAAAATTATCCAAGGCCTTATAAGCACAATAAAGTGAGTCCTCTTGTTATCAATTGGAGATCCCATGATAGCTTTGCTTTAATGATAAAATATCAATTCCAGCACTACGAACCTTTATCAAAATCGTACAAAATATGTTAAGATTAGAAAAGCTTTTTCCAAAAAAATACCCTTTTCAAAAGTTTGCAAAGCTAGCACTCTCTATCCATACATTTATTGAGTCATAGACATGCAATAAATAAAACCAGCTATTCTGGTCAAATATTTATATTTATCAATTTTAAAAAAAAGTAATCACATAGATGGTAGCATATAAGCAAAATAGTCATTCAGACATACAGGTAACAACAAATAGCAAAGCATCATATAAATAACATGCACGAGTAAGTAGTAGGTCATTAGAACTCCCTCACTTGGATTATTGCTCATTCTCTAAGCCTTTGAGGTTTCCAAAACTCGATATCGAAATGCCTAAAAGATAATAAAACTTATAAGTATCTTAAGAAATAGACTCTTTAGTTAACTAAAAGTCTATTGTAGTTTGTTTAGTTTCCCAATATGACCTAAGTATGGCATATACAGGGTTTATCATACTTTAGTGGGATCAATTGTAACTATATTCATATATTTGTAAGTTATGGTACTTTATGTATTTAATTACTTATTTCTTCTCATTATCAATTTACAGGGTTTATTAATTAGTTATCTTATTTAATCCTTTCAGTTTTATCTTAAATCTTTAATCGAGTGTAACTTTTTCATCTTAACTCCGATTTTTACAATCTTATAGTCGTTTGTTATCGTTTTTGGACATACATTTACATGGTAAGGTCCATTTTGGACCTTAAAACTCGTATTTTACAATATAGACTAAATTTATTGAAATGTTAACTATTGAAGTTTAAATATTCTTATTGACTAGTTTTATGTTCTATTTTAGTAGTTAATGATTTTATTAACCATTAAATTCTTACACTTAAATGATCATATAGTTTATTATTTTAGGGGCTTATGTCATCAATTGCTTATATCATTGCTTACATCATCCATTACATATGTATACTTATCCTTGTGTATTCATATACTTTACACATATTTTATGTATATACTTATACTTATAATATATTAGAATGCATACTTATGTACTTATACATGTATTAGTACATATACCCATATATACATACGGTTACATACGTATTTTTTATATGTATTTTCGTATGCCTAATGTTCCCTCTTAAGAAAGTTTCAGAAATTTCATATTTTTACACTTCAAGAGCTTATTTAGCAAGGTATATGTATGTATAGTCAGTATATACCTCATTTTAGGTTATGTATATAAAGGATACTTATGTATAAGGGTCTTCATACAGGTATTTATCAAGTGTATTCGTATGTTCACATGCTTAAGTATATATATACATTTGTTCTTCCATTTATTAAGGATTTCCTACACTTCTAAGCATGAATATGGAGCTTTCACTCTTAACAACACATATGGACATATCACATAAGCTTTCTACACTAACCTAACCTATTCATCTAACTATTAAATAAGATGAAAAAATACATAATAACATACCTTTTTCTTCTTGATTTATGATAATAGGAATTGTGAAAGTGAAGTGAGAAAGTGTGGAAATAAGGGAGTAAGGGGGTTACGGTTTGGTAAAGAGGAGAAAAGAGTTTTGTTTGTGTTGTTCTATGGCTTAAAAGAATGAAGACAAGTGGGGTCTATGATGGGAGGAAGTGGATGGTAAAGGAGGGGTAGAATTAGAAAAAAATAAGTATAAGAAGTTAAAGAAAAGAAAGGAATTCTCTAGATGACAATGACATTTTTGTTGACTTTTCAACATGTTGACTTAGTCAACCTTTAACTTGGTCAACATCTGACTTGGTCAGCGTTTTAAAATTACATGTAATCTAAGTGTAAATAATGAAGTAATTAGGGAAAATTAGGAAGAAAATTAAGGAAATGAAAGGAAATATAGGGTTTATTGAAATTATTAGTAAGAATAGGTAATGAGATCTTCCTTTAGGTATTTATATTCTATATAAATCATTTGGTAAGCTACTTAATGTAATTATCATGAAAAGTATCATTTAAGGTACTAATACTTACTATATGTAGTAAAATCATCAACTAAGCTCTTAACTTTATATAATACTAACCTAATTATATAATTGGAAGATGGATGTAATCTATAAGACAATATCCTATTTCCTAGAGGATTATTTTAGTATTATATATATTTATGAATGATTGAAAGTTATTTTTGATCTTTTAGTAATGATTTGGCAAGATACCGAGGATATATTATCAATTAAGGTTTTACAGTAAGTTATGGTGGATTAATATTTTTATATCCTTAAAATTATAGTTTTAAGATTTTTATCACTTTCAAGTGCAATCTCTAGTGTTTACACACATTTAGGGTTAAAGAGTTTTATACGCGATTGAAGTTTTTTTTTTTTTCTTCTCTTTTTTTTTTTCTTTCAAGTTCAAGGTTAAACTCTTAAAGTAATAATTTAAGGTTTTTCATATTCACTTTAGGTTCTGAATTGAAATTTTAGTCAGTTTTAAATTTTACTGACTTTGTTGACTTAAGGGGATCATCTACAGTATGTAAGTTTAATTCTATACTCAGAAGGCTAAATTTGAAGTGTTTATACTGGCCCTTGCAAGACATGACTCACGTAATAAATGGGTCGATGCTTCTTGCCATCAATTTGGACCAATACAGAAGAAAGAGCTTAGTAGTTGATCAATAAATATAAATATATACTCTCTCCAGAGATGGGTCTCGAGAGTATTGGAGGTGATACAAAGAATTCTTTGAGATCATTGAAAGCCCTTTCGCAATCATTAGACCATTTGAATTCTTTCAAATTTTTTAAGATTTTAAAGAATTCAGCACACCTATCTGCACTTCTTAACATAAACCAATTAAGGGCTGCTATTCGCTTAGTGAGTTCCTATACTTCCTTAACCATACGAGGAGTTTTCATTTTTATTATCACCTCAATCTTTCTTAGGTTAGCTTTAATGCTACATTAAGTGACCATGAATCCTAAAAACTTTCCCAAAGTTGCACCAAAGATGCACTTTTGCAAATTAAGCTTCATATTGTATCTCTTGATAATAGCAAACGTCTCCTCATGATCTGCAAGATGCTAATCCTTTATCACGGTTTTCACGATCATGCCATTAACATATAAAGGTTTCGGTGGATTTGGGGTTTGAACATCTTGGTGGCAAGTCTTTGGTATGTTGCACTAGTGTTTTTTAGCCCAAAGGACATCACCGTATAACAATACGTTCTAAAATTGGTAACAAATGACATGTAGACTTCATCCTCCTTATCCATCTTAATTTAGTTGTAATCTAAGAAAGCATCCATAAAAAAAAAGCAATGTATGTCTAGCGGTTGAATCTACCAACTGATCGATTTTTTACAGTGAAAAACAATGCTTAGGATAAGCCTTGTTGAGATTTGTGAAGTCTATGCACATGTGCCACTTGCTGTTAGACTTCTTGACTAGCATACAGTTAGCTAGCTAAGATAGATAAGGCTCTTCCTGAATAAATCTTACCTTTAATAGCTTTCTGACTTCTTCTTCTATAGCTACTTATCTCTTAGTGGCAAAATTCCTTTACTTTTATTAGATCACCTTCGCTCCTAGATCAATCTATAGCTTGTGTTCCATAACTTCTCTAAGGATACTTAGTATGTCCGAAGGGGACCAAGCAAATACATTGGCATTGACCTACAAGAAGTTGATCAAACTTTGACGAATGTCTACTGATAAGGGTTTCCCTATCTTTGTTGTTTTCCTAGGGTCATTTCCCAATGAGATTTCCTCTGTATCATTTTCGGCACTTTCTATGCCGATTGACTTTCCATCTGGACAGGTTTCAACTTAAAAAAACTTTCTCTAGTCTCAAGGCCCTTATGTACAAAGACTTTACCAACTGTTGATCCCCTTTGCACACACTAACTCTTGCAGGCATAGGGAATTTCGCTTTGAGATAAGTAGTGGAAGGGACAATGTCAAATAGATATTGATACGGCCATCCCACGATCATGTTGTATGGGGACATTTGACAATGAGGAAATCCATTTTATCTTCTACGACATTCTCGTCATCTCCAATCTAGATTGGTAAACAGGTCACTCTAGCTACTCAAACGAGTTGATTATTGAAGGCATACAAATCATATTTATAAGATCTTAGTTGTGTTTGATCTTTAGTCTCATCTGGTCAAAAGCGTGCTAAAAAATGACGTATGCCAAACTTCCAATGTCAATAAGAATTTTCTTAACCTTGAAGTTGGCAATCCTCGCACTAATAACAAGTACATCATTATACAACCTCTGGATGCCCTCAAAGTCTTCATCTACAAAAGAGATTGCATTGTCTATCTTGACCTTCTTTCCATGGATGTTGCAGGCATAATTTTTAGTGTTAGTCATACTTGAAGAGATTGACTGGCCTATAGTGGGTCCACTAACAATAGTGTTGATTACTCCATTGGATACTCTATTGGAACTCCCGTCCCTTGCATCTCTCTTGGCAATAGTTGGCCAATTGTCATTCTCCTATTCCTCATATCTCTTCTAAGACAGTCTCTCAATATTCTCAACAACATGCACTAGGAACTTGTACAAATGTCTACATTGAGTTGCATCCTCGATTGCATTCTTAAGTTGGATCCATTTGTGTGTTATGACCTTAGCCACGATAGAAATCACAATACTTATTGGAATTTCACCTTAAGGGATTTCCTCTCATTCTTTTTGGCTACTGTAGAACACCTCTTTACCCACATACCTCGGTCAATATGTCCGAAATCGGATGATTGATAGGTATATGGGATGACTATGTTGGAATCCTTGGTCTCTTTCTCTCAACATTCAAACTTTGATTAACATCTATCCTAAGTCTATCTTTTACACTTATCCTCTTGTCATTTTTCCTATCTCCTATGTTCTAATCAGCTTCTCGTCGATCCTTTATGTTATCTTCTTATTGAATGTATGAGGTGGCCTTGGCCTCAAACTTGGTGAAATTTCTAGGCTTATTCTAGGCGAGAGACTTTAAAAAGTCTCCATGGGGCTTAACTCCATTGATTACAGTATTGAAGACCACATTCATGTCCAATTTTAGGATTTGGACCATCTCAGCTATAAACCTGGCCAAGTAATCTCTAATTGACTCATCTGATCTTTATTTGATTGTGTTAAGGATTGAAGAATCTTTAATAGGAGGCTTACTTGTAGGGAAGTGCTGAAGAAACACTTCTACTAGTTCTTCGAAATAGGAAATGGTATTTGGTTTCAAATGTTTGAACTATATACTAGCCGCATTCCTCAAGGTTAAGGGAAAAGCTTAATAGGCCACTGCATTACTCAAATCATGTAACTTAGCCAATGTGCGGTAGTATTCCAAATGATCTTTAGGATCTTTCGTCCCGCCATAAGTTTCAATCGCGACAGCTTGATGTGCCATGGTATCACTTCCTCTAAAATCTCAAGGATGAAGGGGCTCTTCTTAATTTGAAATTGCTTACTTGTTGCAGTAGGGGTACCAACATGGGAGGGCCCAACATGATACACCTACTGTTATTGCTTACTCTTGTCAGTTTTCTTAAGAGCAGGAGCTGAAAGTCCCATAGTAACCTCAGCTTGCTTTTTTGACAATTCAGGTGAATAGATTGAATCACCACTATTCTCGGTGTCATTATCACCGTGCTCTTTTTTTTTATTTGGGTAGATACTGTTATGAAGGACATTAAGGATCTCTTCATGTTTTTTGTTTAGTTCTTGGTATTCTTTGGCTAGGTTAAGGCAAAGTTGCTCTAACTTAGTATTCATCAACATGCCTATTTTCCCCTTAGAGGTATTGTGAAGAAGTACCAACATCTATACTCTTAGTCATTCTAGCCTTCGCCATGTAGGTATGTTTTACAGAAAACAAATGGTACCATATATTATTGGTAGATTTTGGTAATTGGAATTATCCCACAAAGAAAAGAAAAGCTCTTGTATCAAGGCCAGTCTGGTACAGCTACTCCGATACTTAAGTTAGTGAATGAGAGTAAAGGAAGTTAAATAAGTGGTAAGGAGTTACTAGATGCTCTTAGTTACATTCCCATATTTATAGGCGAATATCGTATCTAAAGCAGCAGCTATCAAAATAACTATTAGGATACGTAGAAGCCTCTTGATTAGACATATTCCCTGAAATGTAGGCAAAGCAAGCATTTATTTAATATAACTGTACTGATGATAACTGTTCATGCCACTTCCCTTGAATTCAAATTAGGAATGGATTTATGTTACTCGATGAGATTCCAAGAATGCAAGTAACTCGAGCTCTTGGAAGTTGAATGGACAAGGGAGTAGATATTTAAGTATCAACTCTTGATAAGTCGAGTGAACAAAAACTGACTATCAACATGTAGTCATACTGTAATATTCTAGGATTTCGAGCTAATTCAATAACTATAAGATCCGAGCCCCTAAATTTAGGATGCTAGACTAAGTTATCAGTTTTATTTCAAACTTCACAATAAAGTTAGAAAAGTTAGATTAAGTAATTTAAGTAAAGTTAATTTCTTAAAATAAGCTATATAAAAATATTAATTTGAGAAAAATGTTAATTTATCGATGAAACCAATAATCGTAAAATTCAAACTTTTAGATATAGTGAGATACTAGAGACAAGTTAATTAACTTTCAAAAATAATCAATGAAGTTGAATTATACATAATATATATGTATTTACATGTGATATGCATTATATGTATTAAATATATACATATAATGATAATAAATTATTAAAATTAGGTAAAATAATGGAAAATTAATTAAAAAAATTGAATGTGGGAATCACCGAATGATATGTTAAGCTAGGATTAATTGCAAATAATAAGTCAACACTTGGTTAAGGAGAGAATGAAACATGGCAACTAGGAAAACATGAAATTGATATATGTAATTTTACCATTTTACATGCAAAAAATCCTAAACCCTATAAATAGGGCTCTAAAATTCATTTGTAATATTTTAGTAACCTAAAAACATAAGAACATAATTTTAGAAAATCGGAAATATTTAGAAAAAAATAAAATAAAAATAGAACAAGAAAAAGGGTTGGAATTAGGTTAGGGCGGTTTGTGTACCAAACCACAACCTAAGTTAGAATGGCTTAGAGGTTCGATAGAGGGTGGCCGAAGAAGGTGTTCTAATAAAGAGTGGCAGCTAAGTGGTGGTCAGTTTAGGTGAACTAATTTTCCACTTGTAATTTGTTTAATTTGCTGAAAATATCAAATGTTGTCAATTAATTAAGGAATTTGGTTTTCTAGGGTTATTTTAGGTGTGTATTAATGTAGTAATTTTATTTTAATTAAATAATTAATGGAAATATGGGTTCCTTAAGAAAATGCCTTGTTGGGGTGAAAATTGAATGAATTTTTATAAATATTAGATTATGTTGTTTCAAACTAAAATTTCAAAATTAAGCCTATTTACTATTTTTTTATAATATTTTGAATAAAATTGCCAATTTTGCTAAATTATTGAAATAATTAGTTTTTTATGAAACTAATGAATGGGCCCTACATGTTTTAATTTCTAGATGTTTATAATGATATTTGGAATACTTAGTTTCTATCTCAAACTTAAATTTGTTTATTTTCTCTAATTTAGCATAATTCCAAGCTAAAACCGCTATTTTCGTAAAAATTGATAATAGCTAATTTGGTATAATTCATGGTCAATAATTAAACTACATATTTTTGTAAGTCTATCAAATTTTTCATGAAATTAATCAAGCTTATATACTATTTATTATGTATTTTCATAATATAAACTTATATATTAGCCTAATATATAATATACTAATTAGTACTAATGTGATATTTGTTAAATATGAAAAGGATTAGTATTTTTAGGTACATAATGAATGCTGAACTATTCGGGAAATGAGGATATTTAGGATTTTTAATTTATATTTAGGGTTTATGGGTTAATTATGAATTTAGAATGACATACAGTTGAGTTGTAATACGAAAGGGTATTTTTAGGTATTTAAAAATATTGATTAATCTTGTTTCTTAATACATATTAATAGTACTCAAAATGATGATCATGATGATATAAAGTTTATTGGAATCGGATAAGAAATAAGTAAGATATGATCAAATGAAGTTTAAAAAGATGGAAATGAAAGCTTATAATAGTTTGGGTTCGACCTATATTTGATTTGAAGACTGCCATATTTTCATAGGTGTGATAAGTAAGGAAGGACCATGTCATAAATTTTGGGATTTTGCATTATTACTAAGCTTAGATAAGTGGATCTAACCCATGCTTGGAATAAATATATTGCTACTTATAACACTATGTCCTATTTGATGTTGTATTGATTGAATATGGGCATATCCTGATTGAATTGATATGCTACTACAGTGGATGCTAATGTGGTGATTTTGAACAACAGTAATTGTATTCTGGTTAAACTGTTATGTTATCATGTTGGGTGATGATTTGTGTTACGAATGATTTTGCTAATTAGGGAAGTTGAGTGATAACTAACTCAATCTTTTGGGTGTTCACCTAAGTGAATCGTATGTAAGATACTAGAATTCTACTAAGGAGAGTTTGAAAACTAGAATAAGATCACTTGGTTGAATAAAACTGGAAGATTGATTGTACTGATTGATATTCTTGAGTTGCTAATGCATGTCATAGCACGGCATGACATGGCATGGTATAGCACAAGAAGGGACCTACGAGTCAGAACTTTCAGAATGAGGCTTTTAAATGATTATGGAAAAAGCATGGCTTTATAAACTCAATTTTTAGAAGCGTATAGATTACATTGCCTAAACATTATGACTATTTTGATAGTCAAATTTAGTAGACTACAATGTGTGGTCTAATTTAGTAGTATTGCCACTTTGATTTGGTGAACTATAGTATGTAGTCTAATTTTATAAAGTTGGGGGTCTTACTCCCAAGTAACTCCTTATTACCCTTTTTGAAAATGGTAAACTATAGTGTGTAGTCAAATTTGGTAGGGGTCCTACTCCCAGGCAACTCCTTATTGCCTTAGGTTCTTGGATGTTGGATCCAGATGCTCAGCTATGTCGACTAATTGAAAAAAGTTTGGAGGGCATAGGATATAAGTACTGATACATGCCACGTGCATAAGCATAGCTCACTACATTGCTAATAGTAAATGCCCGACTAGGTGGATGTATATGTGAAGTTGAACCTATGGGTTATGATTGAAATGTTTCAATTGTGATATACTATATTGTCTATCATATTGTCTATATTATGTTGTTTATTATCCACTCTCACTCAACTTTAGTAGCTAAAGGGATAAAATGTTTTATCCTCAGGTTAACAGCATCGTAAAGGGCCTAACACTAAGGGGTGATATATATACTAAGAGTGTGAGTCGAAGTTAATGACTTTTGTATGGAGCTTGTACTAAGTTAGGAATCCTATTACTATAAAGATGCAAAGAAAAGGAAAAAGCTAGTTCATATTTTGATGTAAATATTATGTCGTATACATAAGTTGTAACAGGAAATCCAACTGAACTCTGATGTAGAAACCCCTTTATTATGTAAACAATGTTGTCTTTTGATGAATGAGCAAGTTGATTTAAGTTTTCAATAGGTATTCCAATGTGATGGTACATCTCATGCTATTTTGGGATGTAACACATACCAATTCTCTAAGCTAAAACTATTTTGTTGTTCTACCCTTAACCTTCTCGTGCATTCGTCTAGTGGCTTGGTTGTAGGGACTGTGCTCAGGCTCTTGCATCAAGGTCTTCTTGCTCAGATACAAGTACAGGGGTATGATCGAAGCGGGTTTGCTTAGTAGTGTTATGCATAGTGCGGTTGTAAGCAAATTTGACAATAGGCAAGCAAACGTCCCAATCAGCTAAGTTCTTGCTCACTGCAGCTTAGAGTAATGATCCCAAAGTGTGATTAACTACCTCTGTTTGGATATCGGTTTGGGGGTGATAGGAAGTATTGAAAAGTAGTTTAGTCCCTATCCAATGCCATAAGGTCCTCGAGAAATGGCTCAGGAATTTAGGATCTTTATCGAAGACTACACTTCTTGGTACACCGCATAACTAAATAACTTCCTGCAAGAAAAGAGAAGCAATAGCCGAAGCATCATTAGTCTTGGAGTAAGGCACAAAGTGTGTTATCTTACTGAATCTATCTACGATAACCAATATGGAATCTTTGCCTTAAGCTATTCTTAGTAATCTGGGAACAAAGTCTATATACAGCTTAGTCCATGGTCTTATCGAAACAAGCAAAGGCATTGTTGTCCTTTGCTTAGCTTAGCTCTTGGCCCTCTTACATATGGGACAACACTCAATAATCTAGTGCACATCTCACCTCATTCTTAGCCAAAAGAAATGCCCACTTAATAGCTCATACGTCCTTCTCTCCTAAAGTATCTGAACAGTCCTCCACTATGGGCTTCCTTGATTAGTAACTCCCTTAGTGAACAGGTCGGTACACATAATTACCCTCTTCGGAATAAGTATCCATCTTCCATATGATACTCGTCTACTATTCTTCCATTGGAACAACACCCAAGTAAGGGTCCAAAGTGTGGATCCTTAGAGTACTATTCCTTCATACTCGTAAACCCAAACAATTTGATCTACAATTCTGTCAAGAGCACATGTCTCCTTGAAAGTACATCTACAACCACGTTACTCTTTCCCTACTTATGCTTAATGACAAAATTAAATCCCTTAAGGAATTCAACCTACCTCGCTTGCCACTTTAACAACTTAGTCTAACTTCAGAGATACCTCAAATATTTATGGTCAAATAGATGACAAATTCTCTCAATAGTAGATAATGCTACCATACTTGGAGTGCTCAAATAAGTGCTAAGAGTTCTTTGTCATACATAAAGTAGTTCAGTTGAGGTCCCCTAAGCTTCTCACTATGGTAGACAATTGGTTGGCCTTCTTGCATTAGATAACACCTATTCTAATGCTTGATACGTCACATTATAGCTCAAATATTTTCTTGAAGACAAGCAAAGATAGCATAGGTGCAAAAGTCAATCTTTCCTTCACCTTGGCAAAGCTTCTCTCCCCCTTTCCACCCCATCTGAAGTCGGTGTTCTTCTTCATCAACTCAATAAAGGGTACAATGAGGGTGTTGAAATTCCTTATGAATCTCCTATTGAAGGAAGCCAGTCTATGGAAACTCTTCACCTCAGCACAAGTAATAGGAGTTGACCACTTGACAATTGCTCGGATCTTCTCGTCATCTACTCGTAAACATCCTCTATTTACTACATAACCCAAGAATAGCACTTTCTCTTGGCAAAAGCAGCATTTCTTAAGATTGCTAAATAATCTCTCAGCATAGAAGACATCCAATACGGCACAGAGATGTTTACAGTGACTCAATATGTTAGCACTATACATTAAGATGTTATCAAAGTACACAACGACACACTTTCCCATTAGATTTCTTAGCGTATGGTTCATTAGTTGCATGAAAGTGCTTAGGGCATTCGATAAGCCAAATAGCATAACCATCTACTCATAGAGTCTATGTTAAGTTTTGAATGCAGTCTTCCACTCATCTTCTAGCCTCATGCGAATTTGATAGTAGCCAAACTTTAGATCAATATTGTTGAAGACCTTAGCTCTACTTAACTCATCCACCATATCTTCTAACTTGGGAATCAGATACTTGTATTTGATCATTATCTTGTTCATAGCTCAACTATCAACTCATATCCACTAGGTTCCATCCCTTTTTAGTACTAGGAGCATCGAAACAGTATAAGGGTTGAAACTCTCCCTCACATACCCTCATTCCAATAGTTCATTGACTTGCCTTTGAAGCTCGGCAACTTGTTCGGGATTCATCTAGTAAATTGGTTTGTTTGGCAAGACAACGTCAGGTACCAAGTTAATGTAGTACTCGATGCCTTTAAACAATGGCAATCCTTCTAGCGATTGCTCTAGAAACAGGTTAGCATATTCATTTAGCAACTCGCTTACTTCGAAGGATAGTTTACCTCACTCCCTTAACTTTAATAGTCACTTAACCAACATTAAGGTCAGTACGTCGGCTTCGAGCAAATTTTGTCATCATTAGAGTCCTTTTCGAACCTCGAGCAAATTTTGCTTGCAATTTGTTAACTTGACTTGACGACATCGAGTTTAGTGTGATCTTCCTCCCATCTTTTTCAAACACATAGGTGTTCTTGTATCCATCATAGATAACACTTTTATCATAAAGCCATGGTCAGCTTAGTGACACGTGTGAAGCATACATGGGCAACACGTCGTAGAGAATCTCATTGGAAAAATTCCTAATGGTGATTAACAGTGGTACTTACTAAGTGATGTATAATGCTCCCTTCTCATTTAGCTAATGCAACTTGTACGGTTTCGCATGCACGATAGTCAATAGCTATAACTTCGTAATCAGATCGACTTATGCTACATTGGTACAACTACAATTATCTATAATGAGAGTACACACCTAATCATTCACTTTGTAGGTGATATGGAATGTGTTCTCCCTCTGCTTTTCCTTGTATGAGGGCTCCAAACTCATTGCATATCAGATAACTAGAATCAATTGATCCAAGTCCTTAGCAAACACATCTTATTCAATTAGTTCATTCTCCTGAGAAATCTCTTGCTCGACAATGCTTTCTTCCTCTTGTTCCTTATTAGTACTTTCCACCTCCAACTTCGAGATGTCTCCCTTGATGACCATAGTCCTTCGATACGGGCATTAAGCATTCATATGTCCAAACCCTTAGCACTTGAAGTACTTGATCTAGCTCATCTTCCTACTAGATCTCTACCCCTTCTCATATGTTCGAGTCGGCACATCATTAACGAGTCAGCCCTTTTGTTCAGCTTGAACATTCACCTTCCTAGTCAACTCGGTAATTGACTATGTTCGGTAACTTCCCTATTCAAGTCAACTAAGTTGAACAGGTTGACTAATCGACATTCGGTTTCTTCTCTACCATTTTACTCGTCGGGCTATTCATATAGCCTCATCCATCATAGTAAATTGCTAGAGTTCCACAATGTCTCAGATATCATTCCTTAAACCGGTAAGGAACCTAGAGGCTCTTCGTACTGGTAGTTCCTCCACTTCATAGTAAATCATAAGAATCTAGAATTCTTGGATATACTCATCAACGGTTTAGCCTCCTTGTCTTAGCTCTTGAAGCCGAGTACAAGTTTCTTATAAATAAGTATCCGACACAAATCTATTTTTGAGTATTCTCTTCGTCTTAGGCCAAGTATTAATTTCTTTGTATCCTTCTCGTCTCCTTATAACCTAGAAATTCTTCTACCACATGGTGGCATATTTAGAGAACTTAACAACAGTAGTTCTCACTTTGTTGTATTCGTCATATTGGTGATAATTGAAAACTCATTCTACCTTCTCTTCCTAATCCAAGTAATCATTCGCATTTCCAAATGCATTGTAGATAGGAATCTTATGCTTCACATAGTCAGATGCTCGAGCTCATTCTTCTTCCTCATACTCTTCCTCATCCTCCTCATCCAGATTTTCCAATTCAATCCTTCTTCTCACTTACCCACCTACTCTTCCACCTTGAACTCATCGAGCTAGGTTCTGACCTCTATTAGGTCAAGTAGCTTGTAGGGTATTAGGTGCGGCTTGAGTAGGTCGATAAGACAATGTGTAGATAGCTTAAGTTAAATCTACTAAGTGGTTAGCCACCTCATCAAGTCTCTCATTCGTGCTTCTTAAAGTACCTTGAGATTATCATCCATAGTGGACAACACTACTGTTGTCATCCCCAACACCAGCATTAACACTTAGGTTTATCATTTTCTCTAATAGGTCCAAATTTCAAACTCCTCTATTAGGTGTTACAACTAACATTACCTCTTTAATTTAAGCAATACACTTCCTCTAAACTAGAAGCTTAATAACCAAGAAACACGATAGCTAAATTAACACAGAAAAATTGCTCTGTTTTATATGCGTAAAATAAAGTATTAACAGAACTTCTAAACAAACTACTACTATCCAAATGAAACCTCCACTCTGATACCAAGACGATGCATACCGTAACCAAGAATAGATAAGGCCAGTTGTAGGGATGGGTCTAACCTTGCTGAAAGCTTAAAAAAGGATGGTGGAAAAATGTGCAGACAATGAAAATAGATGAAAGTAAGCACACTCATAAACAACTCCAAAGGATATGATATATTAGTGGAACTTTTGAGGACTCATGATACTGCTTGATATGACATATGGGTTGGTCTGGTGAGATTATTCGCCACCTAGCCTCACTTAAGAGTTGGGATAAGAGTGAAGTGAGAGTAAACAAACAATGTTTACGAAAGGAAAATATTCAACGTATTAATGATAATCTGATTATTATGGCTACATGTTTAAGAGGTATTTATACCAAAAAAGTTAGGGTGACTTGCCCAAAAGGAGAAAAGACAAAAAGGAGTATTATCCCAAAGAAGTAATATACAAAGAATACAAAAGGGTAAAAATGAATATTCAAGAAAAATAATGATTAGTGTAGCAGATTCTACAAGTGGTCTTAGACATGTGGTAGAGATGCATTGGTGATGCTGTTGGAGGATGCAAACAAAAGAGTATGAGTTGATCAGGTATCCAAGCAGGGGTGCCGAGTAGTCATGGACTCATTTGTGTAGGAGTGGCTAAGGATTAGTTTAAGGCAGATCTCTCGACATCTCAGCAAGAGTGATGCCAAGCAAGTATTCAACTCAAACATGGCTAAGCAAGTGCACAAGGCTTAGATGCTGCCTAGGAGATGGGTAGTCATTTTCCTCAGCATATAGAGTTGATCAACAATAAGGAGTAACTTGGCCTTAATAGAAGTCGACTGAAGCAAGAGGATTCGCTTTGCTAGTCCTTCTAGTCCTCAGGCTTGGCTACGTGTTAAGAAACTAGTAGTCTGATTCCTATTAACTACGATGACTTTTCCATAGTCGAAATGTAATTTAATTAATTAAAGATACGGTTTAATACAGTCAAAACCACATGTTATAAGTAATGGAATAACTATGCATATCATTAATATTAAATGACTTATACCATAAAACTGTAATAATTAAATACCTATATAAACATAACAATATACGAATAATATACTCCATATATATCTATGTATATAATTTAATTAAAATAACTACCTACATAATATTTCAATTGAGTTGTATTATAATACAAAGAATTGGATAGAAGCCTAACATTTCCATAAATCTTATGAAAACTAAATCTAAGTTTTACTGCTTATAAGATTTCTAAGTGAATAGAACATTGATAATACAAACTTATTGGAGTGAGTGTCAGTATAGGTAAGTTGAGATCCATGCTTCATAACATGTTCGAGTATTATGTTACTGTACTTAAAGACTTAGGAGTATTTTTTGGTAATGCTTGTAACTTATTTGAATATACGCATGCTTCATGTGTGATTATTACTTGAATTGTGAACTTAGAGTACTGCTTTATATGTTTATATTTGATTTACTTTGCTTTATGAAATAGTTGATCACTACCTAACTGGACGTAACTAAAGACTAACCTTCATACTAACTGGACATGCATAGTAACCATTGGGGAAAAATAGTAGGTTTCTTGAGCTAAATACGGACCTCCTTTAATGTGAATAGCTAAAATGGTCCTTTCCTCACCCTTTGTCTAACTAAATGACATGAGAGGAGGTTACAACAAGATTGGGGGCTATGGTTAGATTAGGAGTTACAAGAAAATGGTACACTCCATTACATAAGCCCCAGTTTGGTTTGGATTCTCAAGTATGCGACATCAAACTCCTCAACCTAGATTAAAGCGAGCATAATTTTTCTAATCTTACGATAGACTAGATAACGTTATGTGATGGCATTTGCTTGTTTACAATGCATTTCATTAAAATAATTTGATTAAAAACCATATTTGTGCTTGATGTACTCTTTTGTCTCTATCCTACTTACTAAGCTAGTTATGCTCACATTCTTATAGACTTTACTGCAGGTTAACTAAGGATTAATGAGGCTACACTATAACTACCTTTAGGATAGTATGCTTTGGTTGCGGAGTGAGGATAATTGAAGACCTATACGACTTAGACTTTTGCTTTGACTATCTTTAGTCTTGTATGGAAACTATCTAACATATGAGACTCTAGAGATGCCTATTGGTTTCCAATGTATTATAGTAAACGTCAAAACTTATGGTTTTTGTAAACATTTGAAGAACACTAGAAACTTTTGATATATAACAAATTATTTGAAATACAACTATTTTATTAGTTTGTAAACTACTAATGTTCTTGAGCAGGTGTCTTGAAAAGCTCTAATATAGGTTTCACTAGTGGTACAAAATTAGATGCTTCAAAGCGATTAAGTCGGGTACCCCTAGTGTAAATTAGGTCTATGGTAATAGTTGTAAGACTAGCTTCTACCTTAAGATAGTTCATACAGTAGGCTGTTATGACTCCATCTCTTAAAGGCGTAACAAGTTCCATCCCTAGCTTATTTCATATTCAATCAAATCCTAATTCCTATCATCTACCCAAACTCTTTCCCCTTCATTCATATTCCCTCATGCTATTTGAACCTTCTCAATCTCAACTGTTATAATAAGATTCAAAATAATCTATTATCCATAATTAACAAAGGAGAAGACATACTTAAACCCATTAAACACAACTCTTCTATCATACATCCATGGTTTACCAAACAAGATATGTGCCACTTCTATAACAATACTACCTTACAATAATTCATCCACATACTTCCCATTTTTCAATGGAACTATAACCTACTTATTGATATAAATTTTACCTTTCTCCTAAACTAGTGCAATGTGTACAATCGTAGATGTAATGTCATCTTCAATCCTAAGCATAGATAAAGGTTGTAGAAGTTATGTTGGTACAACTCCCACTGTCAATCATTGAAGATCTAGTTTTATTTTTCTCAAGGCATTCAGTGAAGAATAGATTTTCCACATACTTCCCAGTCTTTAATAGATCTATAACCAATTTATTGACATAAATTTTACCTTTCTCCTAAACCAATACAATGTGTACGGTTGTAAATGCAATGCAATCTTCAATCCTAAGCATGGATAAAGGTTGTGGAAGCTATGTTAGTATAACTCCCACTATTAATCACTAAAGATATAGTTTCATTTTTCACAAAGCATTGACTAAAGAATAGATTTTCCACATATTTCCCATTTTTCAACAGAATTGTAACCTATTTATTAACATAAATATTACCTTTATTCCAAACTAATGCAATGTCATCCTCAATCCTAAGCATTGATAATTGTAGATGCAATGTCATCTTTAATCCTAAGCATGGATAAAGGTTATGGAAACTATCTTGGTACAACTCCCATCGTCAATCACTAAAGGTTGAGTTTAAGTTTTCGTAAGGGATTGAGTGAAGAATAGATTTTCCCTCTGAACTAAAATTATTGGTTATTTCGTTATCTTGGAGCATTGAGTCATGATGGCATCATCTCTCCATCTTCATTATTGTCTCCTATATTAATAATATCTTCGTAAACCTACTTTTGTTGTTCAATTTGTACATGAGAATCTTCTATCTCCTCCTCATTAATTACTTCCACTTTTTACAATTTGGTCTTAATCACCATGATCTACCTATTTGGACATTCAAATGCTACATTTCCATAGTCTTGACATTTGAAACACTTAATATCACTCTGCTTTCTCCTCTAATTACTCCCCTTATGTTCTTGCAATGTATTGTTATTAATGTTACCTCACATGTAGCACCTAAATTACTTGCATTTTGACTCAAGCTCCTTATGCTTCAATTCTTCCTTAGATTTCTCTTAGATATGTCATTCTTTAGGGTTATAATAATCTTGTGGTCTATTTTTGCCTCTTTTCTTCTAATGCTTAACTCTCAAAGCTAGCTTCACTACATCATGTAGAGTAGCATATTGCTGAACTTCAACTACATTAGCTATTCCATATTTTAGCCCAGTTATGAATCTTAATATAATCTCCTCAACTAGTTTCCTTACGTCACATCTCAACAGTAGTGTTTCAAACTCCTAAGCATATTCACAAATAGATATACCACTTTGCCTCAATGTCACAAATCAAGAAAATAGATACTATTTATAATAGTAGGGTAAAAGCTTCTTCTACATCAATTGCTTCATCAAATTTCTAGTGGTTATCTTATCTTCCCCATTCTCTCTCCTCTAAGCTTAAGTGTTTTTTCCACCACATGGATGTGTAACCTGTGAACTTTAATGATGCTAATTTGACTTTAGTACTTTCATTTTACTTACTATAGTCAAACAACCTATCTATTTGACTCTTTAGTGTGCTTAGGAGCTAAGTTGATTATTAAGTCTTACCATGATTAGATGGGTCCTTTACTCTAATGAAGAAAATGTGATATGGGAGTTTAGAGAGAGATGAAGCTAACCATGAGCAATCATACTGGATATGACACATAAGCTTTGGAGGAGGTCTACTTATCACTAACCTTAACTACTATTAGGAAAGATAAGAGTATTGGGGTTTAACTTAGAGAATTTGACTTGTAGCCAAATAGAGAGTGAATTCAATATTTATAATAGGGATTAGAAGCTATTTATAGCAAGCTTCAAGGGCAATAATGGAAAAGGAAAAGTATATAATTAGGATTGTCCAAAAAATAACCTAAGATAAGCAAAAAGGGGTGTAAAAGACAATGTATCAAGAGGATAATATTATATGTGCAAAAAAGAAGAAACATGCATAAAAAACTGGTTACCCAAGCTGATGTAAGTCAGGAGGATAGTAGGTAAGTCGGTCAAGTGGTAAGGAGACTAAGAGTAGGACAAGGGTCATTTTTAGAGTAAGGGCTAAGCTACTTTTGGTATGAGTCGACTTGATATACTTCTCCCGAGAGTTATCCTTTGTCGAGGTCAAAATTCAAGTAAAAAAGTTGCTCAACATTTAGATATCCTTGGTATAGGTTAGAGACACTTTTGTAATAGATGTTGAGCTATTATCCTTACTTGCAAAGCTATCAAAGAGAGGCCGACAGAACATAATAGAAGGGACTCAAAAGCTCAAATGAGCATATACGAGACAAAGTGAATTAGGAAGGAATCCAAGGAAGGCCGACCTAATATTTGGACTCTTCCTTAATTAGCTGTTGCGATAAAATGTTCCTAGTTAACCCTTAAAGGCCTCAAAGTCTAGCTCGAGTTAAGGGTCTAAAAGTCAATATCCCAAGCAAAGAGGTTAGCATTGCATGAATTCCCTAGGAGTATTAAAGATTTGACCTCAAATCTAGCTGGTCATCAACTTCATCTTTTGGTATAGGGCATCAAGTTGGCAACTTTGAAGGTCAATGACATTCCATACTCATCTGGTAATAAGCTCATAGGTATTGCTATTAACTCTTCGAGAACTTTAAATGGTTTGTCAACTTGTAGTAAGAATTTATTGACCCTTCTATTGAGTTTTCATTAAATGGACCTAGATTAAGTCTCCAAGATTAAAGATGATAACTCTTTATGCTTTTTTATTAGCCTCTTTTTGCCTTGCTATAGTCTTTGCCAGCTGCTTGGCAACCTTCCTATGTGATCTTTAGAACTCCTCAACCTCTTTTACCCATTGCTAACTTTCTTCCTTAGAGGTTTCTTTAATGACCATGTCTGGTGGTAAGCTCAAGTTAACTCCATAGATAACCTTAAAAGGAGATTTGCCTATTGAACTATGGGTGGAATGATTGTAGGAGAATTCAATAACCAATAAGCATAAGTCTTAATCGCTCAAATTTTTTTCCCACAAAGTAAGGGCCCTAATGATCTATTGACCACCTTAGTTTGGTTATCTTTTTAGGATGGTAAGAAGTGTTAAACATCAATTTGGTGTCGACTTTCCTCCATAATGCCTTCCAAAAGAAGCTTGAGAATTTAGAATCCTGATTTGACACTATACCTAAGGGACTTTATGAAAGTACATTATTTCCTACAAAAAGAAGTCGGCGATAGAAAAAGCATCATCAAATTTATGGCAGGAGATGAAGTAGCTCGTTTGCTAAATTGAACAACTACCAACATGATCGAATCATGCTTCTAAGTTGTTTTAGGTAGTCCAAGCATGAAGCATATGCTCAAGTCAGTCTAAGAATAGTTAGGCATTTGTAAAGGTGCGTACTCTTTATAAGGCTCTTTCCTTCTTTCAATTCGTTCACATACCTTATACCTCTCCAATACTCTATAGTCATCCTTCCTCATTCCTAGCCAATAAAATTGCTTCACCATTAGCTCGTATGTTCTCTTCTCCCTAGAGCATCCAACCATGCATTTAGTATATGGGCTTCTTGGACCATTAGCTCTCTAGTAAAGCTACTCAGTACGCACAACTGACTTCTCTCAAATAGATATCCTTAGTTCATATAGAACACATCCATAGCAATTCTTGATCTACACTTGGTCATAATGGACCTAAAGGATGCATCTTGCTCATATTTGTTGGAAAGTGTTCCAAATCTAAGCACCTTAGCTTGAAGGGTCATGACAAGTACATGGCAATGACATAAAGCATTTACTATACTATTTGAATTTCCTTTCTTGTACTTAATCATTTAAGAGAAAGTCTCTAAAAACTCAACCCACTTGATATGACACCAAGATAATTTCTATTGACCTTGGAGATACCTGAGGGACTCTTGGTCTGTATAGATGATAAACTTATGAGGTAAAAGATAATGTTGTCATACTTAAAGAGCTTGAACAAGAGAGTAAAACCCCTAATCATAGGCAAAGTAGAATAGGACAACCCCATTAAGCTTCTCACTAAAGTAAGCAACAATTTACCACTCTTGCATAAGCATTGCTCTAGTTCCCACTTCAAATGCATCACATTTAAGCTTGAACACTTTTTCAAAGTCCACCAGTGTTAACATAAGGGTTGAGGTCAACATTGTGCTAAACTCTTTAAAACTTCTTTAAGCACTCTTTATGCATTTGAATTCTAAAATCTTCCTTGTCAACTCAATTAATGGTAGCTTACTTGGGTTAAGCCAATATGTTGGCCAATTTAGTAGGATAGCTTTAGTTTAGAGATCAATGCAGTACTTTGTCCCTCACATGGGAGGTAATCCTTTCAGTAGTTCATCGTAAAACAAATCTTCATATTTCTTAAGGAGCTTTTGTATGTCATTAGGTAAGGACACTGACCATCTCAATTCCAACAATCTTGTCCCTAGTAGAAACATAGGATTACCTTATTTAGCTACCTTAACAAACTCAATTTGGGAAAATAGAAGTCACTCCCTTTTAATAGCTTAGGAAATTTGGGCTTATGCTTCTTGGACTTCCTTGGGTCATATCAAGGATAGCATGACTTTCTTCCCATCCTTATGGAACATGTAAGTGTTCCTATACCCATCATGTATCACTTTCAAGTCAAAACACCAAGGTTGATCTAGAAGGATGTATGATGCACACATCAGTAGGACATTACAAAGCACCTTATCCTTATACATATCTCATGTAGATACCTACTTGCATCTACTTAGTTACTTGTAAGTTCCTTATTCCATGTAACCAATGAATTCTATAGGGTCAAAGGTATGAGATCATCATCATCTTTAAGGCATCAACTAAGCACTAGGCAACATCATTATTACAGTTACCTCCTTTAATGATCAAGGAAAACGAGCTACCTTTAACTCTATAGTTAGTATGGAAGAGGTTTTATCTCTACTTGTTCTCATTAGATGCAATAGCGTTAAGCACTCATCGAACTACTATGCTTAAGTACAAACCTTGTTTAGGTTGGATAATAGCTCTAGGGTCATCTTAACAATCTTCCAGTAAATGTTCGAACTCTTCATTCACTTCTCCTTCACTAGCACTCTCAACTTCGAACTAAGGTTCTTTTCCCTTTATAGTCATAATACGTCTATTCAAACATTGATTGGCCATGTATCTAAAACCATGACACTTAAAACACTTGATCTCTTCTTTACTTGGGCTCACTTATCCTAGTTTTCCCTTAACCATCTTCAAGTTGATTATGGCTAGGACCACTTCAGTTTACTTCTCTATTGTGCTTGGATTGGCCATAGATAGGTTAACATTGTAGAATAGGTCAGTCTATGGGAATTGGGCTTGGCTAAGTGTGCCTTTGCCACTTTACGCTTTATGCAACTCTAGTCGCCTCATCTAAGGAAACAATTCTTTAGACTACCATAATATTTTCAATCTTGTACCCTAGTTCGAAGATAAACTAAGAAATAGTCTAGGCCTCAAGCTCCTCAACATCACATCTCATCATGAGAATTTGTAACTTTTTAAGATACTCATCTATGCTTTGTGCTCCTTGCTTCAATTTTTGGAGATATCTTTCTCCTAATGGTAATGGATAAATTAGCCTCTCATCACATTACTTCATCCCATTTTAAATCTGGACTTCATGTCAACCATCTCTTCGATGACCTACTTGCAACTTCTTCCACTACATGATTACATAGCTTATGAACTCTAAGGCAGCTGGTAACACCATAACTATATCTTCATAGTCATAGCACTCAATAATCTCCTTGATCTTCCCCTCCTAATCAAACTATTTATTAGCACTATCACTACTAGAGAAGCTTGGAACTTAGACCTTAACATAGATTCATTGCTCTAGGAGCTTGGGCAACTCTATCCTCAAACTCATAGAAGTTATCATCTTTCTCTTCCTCTTCTTCTTAGGCTACTTTATTTAGCTCAATTTTTCTCTAAAATCTTCTCTCCACTCACTTGTTCCAAATTAGGGGAGCATAAACTCCTCAAAATTTTAGTATAAGTCCAATTAATCGCTAGAAAAAATTTAGAGATATATTCAAAATAGGATAAATTCACTAAGAGTGATTTGAGAGATATTATCAAAATTAGTTAGGATACCCATAAATCTTGACAAGACATTATCATATTCTTCTATAAATACCCTTAAAATTTATAAGACTAAAATAAGAATGATATGGTCAACTTAAGTCTTCTCAAAGTCATTGATTGACTAAAAGACATACTTAAACTACAAAAATAAGTTAATAAACCTTTATAAGAAAAAATACGTGCGAAAGTAACATTGGTTATATGAAGAACTCGATATAAGCAAAATGACATCATCTATGAGATCAAGTGTCGAGCCTGGTTTTTCACCTCTTGAGTTCCTTTAAAATTTTATCTTCTTTAAACCTATCAGTACTAAACTCTACCCGTTTAATATTGATCCTTGACTATAGTTTAAAGAAAACTTTTTTTTTTTTTTTCAATTTGAAAAGGTATTAAAGTCACCACCTAATTGAAGTCGAAAAAAGGAGTTAAGTTATAACCAATTGAGTAGATTAGTTATAACTTAGCCACTAGTCTTTCGATAAAAACAGATTTTTGTAAAACAGTTTAAAAACAAGAGATCTGGATTCAGGGGTTGTGATTTTTAAACCTTTACGAGTACGATTAACTTTCCAAATTTAAATTTAATCTTAAAAATCAGCCTTTTTAATTTCATAAAAACTTGATTATTAATTACTCTAATTAGATAAATTAAGTAATCTAGGGAGAAAAAAGGAAAATTTTTATTTTTATCGTTACCTCGTACGTACCTATATACTCACTATTCATGATCAGACGTACATACTTCTTTTTGTAAAACTTTAGCGGGTGATGTTGATTTTAATTTTGGAAAACATAGCGGATTTACATTTTACTCAATTTAGTTTATTTAAGGAAAATTTCTAAAAAAAAAAAAAAAGGTCCTAAATTGAGTCTCTTTATTTCTTTGAAAAAATTCTAAAATGTTCTAATTTTTTTTTAAAAAAGGATCTGTTTATTTTTATTTTTGAAAAATTAATTTTCTAAGTGACAAAAAGAAATAATAATCTTTATTCTTTCTATTTACTTATTTATTTCTATTTTATTATTTATTATTTTAGTTATTCTATTTTTTTTATTTAAACTAAAATAAAAAATAAATAACTAAATAAGCTACTTTTTCTTTTTCTTTTTTTCCCTTCTTTCCTTTTTTTTTCTTTTATTACATTTACATTTGATTACATATTACAAATGATAAAAAATAATAATAGATAATAATTAAATAATTAAAAAAATTAAAAAAGAGTCAAACTAGGAAATAGGCACGAATCGATCGTGGATCGATTTTGAGTCGATGCGCGGATTCGGGTTGTGGGTTATTGATGCAAGGTATAGATAAGGGTCATAGAGGATGACGAGATGAGTTGGGTTTGAAAGCTTATGAGGTGATAGACCTAGCCAAGGTGGTTGTTCTCTCCGAGGATAGCTAGAGAGAGGAAGTCGATGAGAGAAAGAGAGAGAATTCGGTAGAAGGAGTGAACAAGAGGAGAGAGAGAGCTGTGTGTGATTCTCCTTCAAATAAGGATGGGGGGTCCAATTTATTGGTTTTTAGGCTTACACGAGCTTGGAAAGCTCATTAATGGCTAAAATCCACCATTAATGCCTTGGGTTGAACATTGACTTTCTATGATTTTTTTAACTTGATTTGGGCAAACGAATGAATGAATGAGGATGGGATTTCAATCGAAAATAAAACTAAGCCATGCTTAGTTTACAATTTCGCCATGATTTGGCAAGATTGCAACAAAAAGAGGTTCAAAAATAGTATTGAAATTAGCTACCCATGGAGGAAATGCACAAAAAATCTAGAGAAAATGAAGGAAGGAGAGTGAAAGAGAAGGAAAGGGGAAGGAAAGAGAGAGAAAATTGGGTGATGTGGCACTGACGTGGTGCCACATTAGCCAATCCAACCGGTCACAAGGTGCCATGTGTTAATAGTGATACGTGGTGGCTGACATGGCATGCTACGTGGCGTTACGTCAACATAGTTATCTAACCCGACACTACTACATGTTAGGACACTTGGTACAATGAGATCCTAACACATAACAGTCCCTAGTGTGATGAAAAATAAAAAATCTTATATGCCTCCTCCTTGATTCGAACTCAAGACTTCTTGCTCAATACTTAATACCAAGTCCAAGTGCTTATCTGTTAGGCTGTTAGCTTATGCCTTATCCATATGTGCAATTAAATTGCACATATAGACTCGGTCAACCTGAGCTATATTTAAATCAAAGCCCAGGTTTAATGACCCAACTTCTAAACTTATTTTAAAATTAAAAAATCTACCTTATTAAATTGTTTAATTTCCCTAAAATCTTCTCTCTTTTTTTTCAATTTTTCAATTTTTTTTTTATTTTCTAAACTTCTTATTTTTTTTATTTTTATTTTCTGGGGTTTCTTTCTAGACTTCATATTTTTTATATTTTTTCAAATTTCTTATTTTTTGTGTTTTTTCTTATTTTTTTATTTCCCTAAAAGTCTTATTTTTTTCTACATTTCTTTTTTTTTTTTGTTTTCTTTAATTTTCTTTTTTTTTGTGTGTGTTTTTCCTAATTTAGAACCTATTAAGGAAATAAAATAAAGTAAAAGGGAGGGTGGGTGCAAAAATTGGGTGTCTACATCATGATAGGTCAGAAATCAATGGAAACTCTAACTACATATTTAAGGCCAGTGATTAGTACATTTTTCTCAAGAAGTTGAAAAAAAGAAAGAAATAAACCTAAGGAAGACATCATAGTGGTGCCATTCATGGTTAGTCCTAAACGATTTGTGACTTACTAGAAGAAAGATTAAGGAATGAAGGTCTTCCATGAATGAAATAATGAGATTCTAGAAAGAAAAGAAGAAAAATGCTACAAGAAACTTGACTAAATGAAGGATGTTGCAAACGTCCAACACATCATGAAGAAATAAGAAATATGTGAATTTTGTTGCACATCTAACTTAAGTAGTGTCAACTAGCTACTAGGAAGCAACCAAATCCAATTGTCTTACATCATATCAATTCAAAGGAGCAAAGACTAAGGTATTTCCAAGATGTACAAGGATTTTTTCATGTAAGTCATCATGTATCTAAAGAAGAAAACCTACGTGGCAAGTTTATGTAATCAAGCCATCCTAATGAATTCAACTAACCAAAGTAAACAAAGACTTATAAAGTAAGTAAATTTAGGCTATTTCTATAAATAGCCTTACCACCAACCCATTGAGACCACATACTTGTCTCACAAATCTACTACAACATCTCTTTCCTTCACTTTCTTCCACCATCTTCAATTCAACAACCAACACTCCCTAGCAACCCTTACACTAACATTAGAGTCCCACCATCCAATTCTTTAATTCTCTAAGTATCAACATCAAGAAGGTAAGGTTCAACCCTTTAACTAACAACTTTGATCAAATTTTATGTTGATAAAGACATATATTAACCTATTTCTTATTTAGGAAAAACTCCAAGGATTGATGGTGAGATTCTTCAACTTTAAAGGAAGTAAGAACTTTTGGGTTTGATTCTATGTCAAACTTAACATCTTTTTCAAAAGAAAAGATTCTTTTTGAAATCATATTTTAGTTTTATACTAGCTTTTGATTTAATTCCCAAGCCTTTAACAAAGAAAAAAATCCTTTTGAAAGAACTTTTCTCCTTATTAGCTTTAAAAAAGAAAAAGCTATCAACATAAGATTTATGATTTGAAAGCAATTTTACAACATGATGAAAGAATAAGATGATAAGGATTAAGACAAGTGGATAAATCCATACTTTAAAAACATCGTACATATCATGTTTGAATGATTTCCTATGACTTATATAATGATTTGGGAGTTTTACGAACATATATGCAACTTTCGTGACTCATAGATTTGATTATATGACTTACCGACACATATGATCACTTATGATCTCAAGGATATATCTTGCCTTGATTTTGACCATTCTCTATGGTACTGTAATGATTTAGACCCTATTCAAGGACCAAAATACCCTTATATGAGGACATGAATCATATATGGACATATAAACCATTCGAACTTCAAATAAGAACAATTGGGACGTGACATGATAAAAGATTACTTAATGTAAAATGACTTGATGAATAAAAGACTCCTTAAAACTCTAAACTTTAATAAATAAACATCAAAGAAAGAAAAACTTAATTAAAAGCTTTCTTGATGAAATGGTTATTATTTACTTTTCATTGTATTCTTCTAGGTGATCTTGATTCAAATTTACATGAAGATTATTATTGTGACTGAGGAAGAATGGCTAGGTGAGTATCTATAATGAGTATCACTTGCTTCTATATGTAGTTAGTTACACCTTAAATAAATAAATATATATATATATATATATATATATATTAAATGGCTTTGTATTGGGTATTTGTGAAGTGTATGTGCTTGATTTGCTTATTAAGATTCTTAAAGTTATTTCCAATAACATAGTTGATGATTATGATGTGATGTCATTCATGAATTTGTTTGCTCACAAAATGAATAAATAATAAGCATATCGTAACCTAAAAAGCGATCATACATAACATTATACATAACTCTATTTGCCACCACTATCATACAGGGAATGGAAAAAGCTAAAATCTTCTTAGTCTATTGTAAACTAAGTGACTTTGAGGATAGTCATGCATTAGATAAGGCCATGTCCATTCTTTTGTTTTAGGCTTGCATACATTTAGAGGTTGAATAAGGATCCGATCAGTCCTTGATCATTTGGTGGTTAGGGAATGCGTTTATTTCTTACCAATATTTCATTTGGGCCTTCCTAAGATTGATCAAGAGATCCTTCTCTTGTGACTTATGTGATGTGATAAGGATCAAAGAAACGGCAACAGATCTCGAAGTAGGGTTAGAATAGGTTTGACGGATAGGAAGTGAGATAGTTAGTTTTGACTGTCAATGTGAATGGATATAACTCACCAAGATACAAACACAATAAGGGGTTTGAGCTCGAAATAGGGTTCAACACAACTCACGAACACTAAATGTTGCTCGGGATTCAAATGAAGGTTAGATACAACTCACTAACCGGTTCAAATAAAGGGGTTCACTACAATCTTGAGGATAAGATCAATAAGAACATGGGAAAGATTAAAGAGTGTAATCGATACTCAATAATCCGGTAAATGCTAGCTCAAGAGTAGCCTTACTCAAAAAGGAAAAGATTAAAAAAAAAGCTCAAAAATATACTTTTCTGTCTGATTTCATATATTAACGTCTATGTATGTAGATCTTTGATGTTTACTGATGTTTATAGATGTTACCATTTATAGCAAGTCCTAAACCCTAATGGTAAAACTGTAAATAATGTATAAGGCCTTAAACCCTAAAGAATTAGGCCCATAAATAAAATAAAGAAAAACATGTATAAGAATACAAAACTGTACATTTTACTAGGGGAGTCGGCATGCAATCACTCAACATGTCCTGGAAAGAGTAGTATTCGAACTAGACGAGGTTGGCAATTGGTTGTGTGGGTTCAGGAAGGAGTCCCCAAAGTCTTACAGTGTTCAGCTGAGACACCAAAAAAGTCAACCCATAATTGCTGAGTTCTAGAATCAGTCGGCACGAGTCTTTCGATGCTATACCGAGTGTCGATGCTATGCCGGGTGGTTCTTTAGTCTCGAGTACTCGACCTTGTGGTATATCAACACCTTGGCTATTAATTTCCCTATCCGTATAGCTTCTTCAATTCGTCCCCTAATAAGCACTATATCTATAAAACTAGCTATTGTGCTACTTAATAAGTGTCCATAATATGGTTCATCTAATATATCGATGAATATAGATGTTAGCTCTTTTTTTGGGAGAGAAAGAGATACCCTAACTTCCATGCCCCTTCATCTTTGGGCATATTCTTTAAAAGTCTCTCTACTACTTTTGCTCATCTTCTATAAGTCCAAATTGAAGGGGCTATCTCCACATTAAATTTATGTTGTGATGAACTGCCAACCAGCAGTCTCATTACTCGTACACAGCTCCGAGGATTACAATCCCTCACTTGAAGAATTCTCTCTCAACAACCTGTTGATGACAAGAAAATTTACATGAAGAAAGGTAGTTAAACTCCTTAAGCTCCCCGCATTGTCATACTATGATCAATGCTTTCAGTAGTGATGATGTTGACCATTCCTTGGCCAAGGACCCTATGCCAAGTAATCCGACTAGCTGCTACCGAAAGGTTCTTACCGAGTGATCAGAGACTCACTTATCGATCAAGTAGTTTTCTCTCGGCATGCTACCATCTCTCTCGTCCCAACCCCTTTATTACCACAACACCTTGATCCCTCATGCCTACTGTGCTCAAAGAATATTCATACGAGACCAATGTTGTACTGCCACCTATTTACCTCATCTTATACAGTACCACTTTTCCATTTTTTTCTTTTTTCCTTTTTACCCTTTTCCGTATGTACTAGGAATCCCCTTTTTGTATATACTTTCTTGTAATTTGTTTATTCGTAATGTTGGCCTACGGACTTACTATAAATAGTCTCTTTCTCTTATAAGCCAAAGATAACTTACATTTTAATACTAAATATTTTGTTCTTATGAGATACTCTCTCAAAAACCATCTTTCATACACTCTTATCTAATCTTATTGAGTAGCTCAAGATTAGTGGTGGGTAGACCTTGACATTAACTTATGCGTCATATCAAGTAAGGTGCTAAGTCGTGTTATGTTCATTAATGAGTCACATCCTCCGAGCAGCTTCACATCAACTACTCTTATTCATTTGTAGACTATTTCCCTCTAATTTTCTTCAATATTTCTGAGGACCCATTTTAGTCAGATTTGCCACAGTAAGTCCTAGTGATAATTAAGCTCTTAAGTACACCATGTTGCTCTTAAAAAGCCTTGGCCAACTTTTCCTAAGTGTTCATCTAATTGAGATCAAGTTAGGCATACCAAGCTAGTCTAAAGCCTATTAGGCTATCTTAGAAAGTTTCGACCATTAGTTGGTTGTTTTGGGCATATCTTCTCATTTTGCATACATATAGCCTAACATGTAGCTTAGGACCTCTGATTCCATCATATTTCTCAAATTATGGTGTCTTGAATTTCTCTAGAAAAACTCTGCTATTGGTTGTAGCTAAACTAGGGATTTCAAATTCATTGTGCCTCTTAATGGCCTTTAACCTTTCTGTGATTTGTTGGGCCAACTTCTTCTCAATTTCCTTATGACCATTTTTTACCTCTTTCCTCAAATCTTCAAAATAAGGGCCCATATTAACCTTAGAGATGGGCCCACTGTTGATTGCCTATTTGAGCACTAAGTTGATTTCCTTAACTTCCTTGTCATGTTGCTTATCTTGAAAAGTTCCATTCCCTCAAACAATTTTGGCATTATCTGCTCTAAAGAAGCAATTCTTTGAATAGTTAAGCTAATGAGGCTATTACTGTTGTTGCTAACCATGGGCTTGATGACAAGCTTGGTTACTTCCTGAAATTTTTACAAATAATCCAACAATTTATAGGGGGGATATCTTAGTGAATTGGTTATTTCTCAAAGGAATTAGACAAAAAGGGCTACACTCGTAACATAACAACCAAAGGATGAGATTAATTAAGGAAGCAAACTATAGGGAGGTAAAGATGGATTGCAAATTGATAGCTTCGAGGGGGGGTAGGGGGTTTTAGTACTTCTAAATGAGTATTTTACAAAACTAATTACAAGCTTATGTAAGTTGAAAGACTAGACAATATAATGAAAATGAGAAAATTATTTACAATTTTTTTTTATGATATGATAAAATTTTATATTTATAAATCTTTTTTTTACTCAAATTTTTGTCTCTTTTTTTGGAATTTTAGAAATTGACGGGACTTGTTTATTTAGAAGTGTAAGGACTACGAAAAGGTTGACCATAAAATGACTTATAAGAAACCGAAGGACAAAATGGTGAACTTGGATTAGCCAATTCTACCCTAAGAAGGACTTTTGATTTTCCTTTTTTTTTTTCTTTTAGTTGAAAGACAACTATTATTAATAAAGACATGAATATTTACGAATTCTAGTAAGATAAGAAGCATGCTAATGTTGATATTAGAGTTGGAAAGTAATCCATAATGTAGCATAAATATTATTTTTATTAAGACTACAAATGATGGAGTTTGATTACAACTCTTTATTTCAAAATTGAAACCAAACCTCTAAGCTTAAAAGGCCTATTTGCTAGATCTTCTCTTTGCTGGCTAGCTAGATCCTACTTGACTGCTTCTCTTCTTCTTAGATGGGTTAGGCTCTACTAGTGCTTCTAACTCTTAGATCCTCTCATTAGCTCTTGTCAATTGGTTCTTCATTATTTCAGTGGGCTACTTTGCCACCTTATATAAAGTCTTCTAGATTTTCCTTAACCTATTTACATCTTCATATACAACTTCCACTTGGGGCTAAACTTGTTGCATATAAGTTTCCATAATAGGGGTAAGATTCTTTAGGATTGATTGTAGGACATTAGGGGACTCAAATTGTTTCTAGCCCACTTCCTTGAGGTATTAATAGATACAATCTTTCATGGCCTGGTACATCCTAGCATTCTTTGCTAAGTCCTCTAGCTAAAGTGCTAGGACTGTAACTCGTTTACTCTATGAAGTCATGATGTTAAGTAGGCAAGATACCTTTTCATTGATCATAAGGTGTTGGTCATGATAGCTCATCGTTACTCTATTTAATGAGGGCCTGTAGACTATGGTCTATATGGGATCAACCTATCGAATCATAGCAGCTGGATAATACCCTTTGCACCAATTCATTCTAATAAGTGGGACCACCTCATAGTCCCTATAATCCCTTGTCATCTCTTTGGTAGCACATCATCCAGCTACCTACAAAAGTCTTCAACATTGAGGTTTTAAAAAGCCTCAACCAAACAGTAGATAGGAGCCTTTAGTAACTCGACCCTCATAAAGGTCAAGATTACATCAATTTTCATGGCAAACTCACCCTTACGAAACTTAACTTAGTGAATTACCATATGGCTGACAAACTAGATGATAGGAATTAACTCCTCAAACCAGTTACACCTAGCCAAGCTAAAGGACTACAAGGACTTACACAAAGAATACTAACTTGAAAGACCATTTAAGATGAAGATTCCTATTCTGATCTCCATCTTTTACACTACCGTCGACCTAAGTGTCGAGTTATGATAAGTGCCAATGTAGTTTTCGAGCTTCTAAGCAGTCATGTTAACCTATCAAGCAACCATGACTATTATTGAGCTCTTACCATGATATAGACTATGTTCAAGCTAACCAACTTCAAACATTAAATCGAATTAAGCTACCGAGACACCCGACTAGAGAGGATTAGAACACCCTTCCGTACCTAGGCTTTGACTTAAACTAAACTAGGTTAGATCTAACTACTAACTTACTTTTGACCTCATTCGAGTAGGATCCTGTAACTGCCAAACGACCTTAGAATTTGTTATAGCTTAGCTAACTGCACTACAATCTTCTAATCTCCCCTTGACATGTATCTCCTAATACAATATTCTAGAAGGATTCCTTACTTTTTCCATGTATAATATTCTTATCCTTTTTGCCCTTTTAGTATGTTTCACATATTTCATTTGTAAATTACCATTTTGTCCTTTCCATATATGTCTTGTAACGTTAGTAAAGCTAGTATATAAACCCTATTTACTTGTACGTAGCCAACATATTATTGCATTATTGCTTATTATAAGCGTCATTTCCCAAGCAATCTTAGTGTTCTTGTTTATCCCTTAACTCTTATCTATTCCCTTTAGTAAGGAGTAAGGGCAAGTGACCTTATAGTTCAGACCAGCAAGTCACATTTAGTAAATTGTAGGTCGAGTAGGATCGATTGGTGTATCATATCTGATTGATAGCTACTTAGATTTACTAAACCCCATTTTGTTTTCTTTTGTTCCCTTTTATTGTGGTGTTTCTTTGTGTGTACAATCTCGAAAAGGCATCATCTTTACTAGTATCAGAGTATAGTTCCAAGAGTGAGTTTGTGAAGTTGTAGTGAAGTTTTTGTTCTATTTACTATTAGTAGCTACTATGTTCCTGCCGTAACTAATGCAATATGTTTGAGTGGAGAAAGTTTTGAAGTTGTAAGTTGTGAAGTAGAAGTTCGTGTGTTGGTAAGTGTTGTTTCTATCATTAACCTATTTTGCCTTATTTTTCATTATGAAATTAAAGTAGGGTCATTTTTATTATATTCAAGTACATATTGGATATTAAAGTTTGTTTGCGTATTAGTAATGTTTTGGGTAGCAAGTAGAAGTGTTTGCTATGTATTATGTTCACAACCTATCGGAGAAGTATTATACTATGTTGAATTCAAGTGTTCAAGGTGTTATTAGTGACTTGAGTAATGGTGCTCATGCTGGTCGAGGCCAGAATGGAAGTAATACCCTTGGGTCAATCGATGATAAACTTGACAAACTCACTAATCTTGTTGAGAGTTTAGTTATTGCAATGCAAGTCAACAAGCAGTAATCAAGGGTATACCTCATCATAACTTACCTAAGAATGTTCCTAGGAAACAATATGGCTAAGGAGAATATTAAGATGTAGGTTTAGAGAATGATGGAGAAGAAGAAGAAGATGTTAACTATTACTAGACATTAGAGTGAGGATGTCGAGCTCCTCAAAGGCTTAACAATGCCAAGTTCCAAATGCCACCCTTCAGTAGAAGTGAGGATGTAGATGAATATTTAGAGTAAGAAGAGAAGGTTAAACTTACTGTACTTGAGTTCTCTAGATATGCTACCATGTAATAGAAGAATCTAAATGTGGCTAAAGCAAGAGATGGACAATGAGGTGCATGAACTTAGAAAGAGATAAAGAGATTGTTGAGGGGAAGATTTCTATCTAAGACTTACTTACAGGATACCTTTGCCAAGTTGCAAGAGCTTCATCAAAGAAACTGATCTATTGATGATTATGTTGGAGAATTTCAAATGCTAATGATCCAAGGAGATATGGATGAACTCGAGGCTTATGCAGTATCGAAGTTCATTTTTGGACTCAAATATGAGATTTGGAACATTGTAAAAGTATAAAGGTTCCATACATTAGAGGAGGCCATTAAAGTAGTGTAGAGGATTGAAAAGCAAAGGAGAAATGCTTCGAGGGAACCTAGGCTGACCTTTTTCTAAGCTCCTGTTCTGCATTGACTTGCTCATGCTAAGCTGAGGAGACTCCCTTAAGCTAAGGAAAAACACAACCGACCAGATGATAGTCAAGTAAGCTAAAAGAGCTAAGCTAAGGATAGGTTGATTTAGAGGATATATGGGAAAGGATAGACCTTTGGACAGAAAACAAGCGAGGTGAAATGCTTCAAATGTTTAGATTTTAGACTTATGGCTGTTGAGTGTTCAAATCGATGTACCATGCTGCTCTAAGGAGATGTAAAGGATTGTACCAATAAGAATGAGTCAAAGGAAGAGAAGAATACTAGGAGAGTTGAAGCCAAGGAGGAAGAGGAGACCTACATCTATGCCGACCAAGGGGAAGTGATGACCTCAATATTGAGATGAGTACTGAACTCTTTGCCAAGCTTAGAAGAAGACCAAAGAGAAAACTTGTTTCACACCATGTGTACCATTAGAGGATAGTTATGCACCAACATTATAGATGGAGGGAGTTGTACCAATGCCATTGCACAATCCTTTATGTAGAGATTAGAACTACCGACTTCTAACCATCCCTAACCTTACAAGCTACACTAGCTTCATGATAAGGGTACTTTAGACATCACTGAACAAGTAACCATACCTTTTAGTGTTGGGAATGTATATAAGGATGAAATGATGTATAATGTTCCCATAGGTGCTTCACATCTACTACTTAGATGACCTTGATTATTTGACCAACATATTACTAATGATGGATAAAAGAACACCTATGCCTTCGTCAAGGATGGAAAGAAGATTGTGCTATAACCCATAACACCAACCCAAGTTAATGAGACCCATAACCAACCTACCTAAGCTAGCAAGAAAAAAGCCTTAATGATGAGTTAGAGAGACTTTGAGCTGTTGAAAAGGTCGATGAACCTATGTTTCTATTGATTAGAAGACTATTGGAGTTGAGAGATCTAGAAGATGTACCTCATGAGATCCAAGGATTAATTGATGAATTTTCTGACCTATTCCTTGAAAAGTTTCCTAAGGGATTACCACCAATCTAAGGCATAAAGCATTGAATTGATCTATAGCTTAGTACAGCCTTACTAAACCAACCTACCTATAGAATGAATCCTAAGTAAGCTATCGAGCTGAAAAGGAAAGTGGATGAGCTGATAAAGTAAGGCAATGTAAGGGAGAGCATGAGTCCTTGTGCTATACCGACTTTACTTGTCTTGAAGAAAGACGGATCATAGCTCATGTACATCTACAACCAAGTAATAAATCATATTATAATCAAGTACAGATACCAATACCGAGGCTTGATGACATGTTGGATGAGCTTCATGGCACTAATATGCTCTCAAAGATTGATTTGCGAAGTGGTAAGCACCAAATTCGCATAAGACCCAGTGATTAATGGAAGACTACTTTCCAGACAAGGTATGGTTTGTATGAGTAGCTAGATATGTCATTCGGACTTATAAATGCACCGAGCACATTTATGCACCTTATAAACCATGTGATGTGTTTTCTAATTAGAAGATGTGTGGTCATGTACTTTGATGACATATTAGTGTATTGTGCCAACCTAAACAACCATGTTCAACATCTCTAAGCTATTTTTAACATTTTATAAGTTGAAAAGTTTCATGTGAACCTGAAGAATTATATGCTTTGTCAAAGTGAAGTTATCTTTCTTAGGTATGTAGTATCTGGAGAAGGAATCCTAGCATATGAGGAAACGGTCTAAGCTATTCTAGATATGCTGATATTGAAGAATATCATTGAAGTATGAAGTTTTTGTAGTTTTGCTTCCTTTTATAGGTGATTTAATAAAAAATTCAATACGACTATAGCCTCCTTGACCAAACTAACAAAGAAGAGTGATGAATGGATTCCAATAGAGTAACCAAGCTGAGCAAAGCTTTAAGGAAATCAAGGAAAAGCACATTATTGCCCCTATCTTGTCCTTACCAGATTTTGACAAGCCATTTGAATTGAAATGCGATGCATTAAGCATTAGCATTGGTATAGTCTTAATGCAGGAACAACGACCAATTGCTTACTACAATAAGAAGCTTAAAGGTGCTGCACAAAACTATTCTATATATGAGAACAAGCTATTCTCACTTTTTCAAGCTCTTATTATATGGCAACACTATTTGTTACCTTAAGAGTTTGTGATTTATATGGACCATGAGTCCTTGAAGCATCTTAAGAGTCATAATAAACTTTTGAAAGGGCAAGCAAAGTCACTATAATTTATGGAAGGTTTTTCTTATGTAATCTGACACAAGAAGAGTAGTGGCAACATGATCACAAATGTCCTATTATGTCGGCAAACCTTATTGACCACCTTATAAATGAAATTACTAGGATTTTCACTTATAACTGAGAAGTATGCTCGTGACCTCCATTTTGGTCCTATTCTTGAGCAATGCATAGAAGGACTTATTGTTGGAGGATATTACCTCAAGAATGGCTATTTATTGAAGGCACGATGGCTTTATATACTGAGTTATTCTATATGTAAGTTGTTAGTGAGAGAAGCTCATAGTGGTGAATTATCTAGTTGTTTTAGAGAGACTAAAACAACTAACCTGTTAAAAGAAAACTTTTATTGACCATAAGGTAGTCGATAACTGTAAAGTGTGTAAGAGGGCCAAGCGAAAGAGAGAGTTACATAGATAGTACATGTCCTTACCTACACCAACCACATCTTGGGTTGACCTTAGCATAGACTTTGTCTTAGGGTTACCCTGAACATCTATAAGAAATGATTCAATCTTTGTTATAGTGGATTGCTTTAGCAAAATAGCGTACTTCATCTCGTGCCATCAAACTAATGATTCTTTATATATTACTAATTTGTTTTTGCAAGAAGTTGTTCAACTACATAGAGTACCAAAGACCATTGTCTCATATCAAGACATAAAATTCTTGAGCTATTTTTAGAAGACACTTTAGAGAAGACTTGGAACTAAACTCGTGTTTAGCTCTAGTAGCCACTCTTAGACTAATGGTCAAACTAAAGTGATGAACAAGATGCTAGACACTTTATTTCGAGCTATTGTGGGAAAGAATTTAAAGGATTAGGATTTATGTCTACTAGTCATGAAGTTCACATACAACCAAATTGTCTACAATACTATTGGGAAGACTACTTTTATGGTCATTTATGGCCTTAATCCCACTATCTCCTTAGATCTGATCGATACCCCCGTAGTTGCTAAACAGAGTCAATTTGGGGTTACCTAAGCCTAATAATTATAAGAATTACATTAGTCCGTGGCAAGGAAGATTGCCCAATTCAATTAGAGTAAGACATCGATAGTTATGGCCATCAAACTATTTTTTTTCAAACTAGATAACTTAGTATGGGTTCACCTCAATTGAGAAAGATTTATATACCTAAGACAGAGTAAGCTATCCCCACGTGCTTGTAGTCCATCAAAGTCTTGAAGAAAATCAACCACAACAATTACCAGATTAAGTTACCTAAGAACTACAATGTTTCCTCCACCTTCAATGCATTCAACCTGATTCCTTACCAACTAGAGAAAGACCTAACAAAAGCTGTGATAAAAACAATAGTTAGAAACCTCTTTAGATTTGAGGACAAATCCTTCTAACCCCTAGGTAGATGATTGGAATCAACTCCTCGGACTAGTCATACGTAGCTAAGCTAAAGGACTGTAAGGAGCCATATGCAGAATACTAGCTCAAAACACCATTCAGGACGAAGATTCATATTTTAATCTCCATGTTTTACACTACTGTCAACCTAAGTGTCGAGCTCTCATAAGTACTAATATAGTTTCTAAGCTTCTAAGCAGTCATACCGACCTACTAAGCAACCATGACTATTATTGAGCTCTTACCATGATCCAAACTGTATCTAAGCCAACCAACTTCAAATGTCAAACTGAGTTAAGCTACCGAAACACCTAACCTGGAGAGGATCAAAACACCCTTCAGTATCCAAGCTTTGACTTGAACTAAACTAAGTCAGCTCTAACTGCTAACTCTCTTCTAACCTCATCTAAGTAAGATCCTACAACTGCCAAGCAACCTCAAAATTCATTATAGCTTAGCTAACCACATTACAAGCTTCTAATTGCCCCTTGACACGTGTCTTCTAGCACAACATTCTAGAAGAATTCCTTACTTTTTCCGTATAGAATATTCTTTGTCCCTTTTGCCATTTTTAGTATGTTTCATGTATTTCATTTGTAAATTACCCTTTTGTCTTTTCTAGGTATGCCTTATAACTCTAGTAGGGTTAGTATATTTACCCCATTTACTTGCATGCAGGCAACATATTATTGCATTATTGTTTATTACAAGCTTCCTTTCCCAAGCAACCTTAGTGTTTTCATTTATCCTTTAACTCTTATCTATTTCCTTTAGTAAGGAGTAGTGGTGAGTGATCCTATAATTTAGACTAACGAGTCATATCCAGCAAATTTTAGGTCGAGTAAGATCAATTGGTGTATCATATCCAATTAGTAGCTACATGGATTTACTAAACCCCATTTTGTTTTCTTCCGTTCCTTTCTTTGTAGTGCTTCTCCATATGTACGACCCTAAAGATGCTTCACTAGATCATAAGCAAGCTTGGAGGAGCACTTCATGTCTCTATGTCTTTTGGTCTTGAAGTGATTCAATGATCTCATCCACTCAGCTAAGAAGGCCAAGACCTATGATTTTCCTTCTAAAAACTAGGTCACTATCTCTACAACCCAAAAGTGGATGTTAAATACACATTCTAGAAGTAAGATGATCCCGAATACTACTAAAATATATGCATAACACCGATTGCGTTGGCATCCCTGCAGCCTCTACATAAGACATCATGCTTCTCTTGGAAATTGAACTTTCCCACAAACTAATCCAGTAAATCAAATAACTTAAGGTACCTCCCATTACATTCTTTGAAGGCTTAGTCTATTTCACTCTTTTTCACTACCAAGAAATTACTAAAGATGCTATAGGCGCCTTTTTCAAGGTTTAGGATGTAAATCTCGCTCATATTAGTTAGGGCCTTTAGTAACTAAGTATATTCTTCATTAATGGGCATAACTAGTGAGACCTAAAACAAAAAGCCACAAGTTCTAAATTCTAGAAATAGACTAAGGCCCGTACAAAAGTAAGATTGACAAAGATCTCCATTAGGGATATAATGGGTCAATCTCTCTTTTGATATAGTCTTGCTACTTAAGGCTAAAAAACTAGAACCATCTTTTGAGTACCTCTTTAAGGTCCTTAAGCTTGCTGATGTAGATCTCCTTTTTTATTATCCTCAAAATTTCTAAAAAATGAAAAGCTTAATTTACATATTTTTTTCTTATAAAAATAATTCAAGAAATTACAACATGAGATTACAAACTACATTGATCTTTTACGAGCTTTCAAAAAAAACAAAAAAACAAAAAAGACAATATTGAGACTTCAAATCCCATCATGCTACAACCTTTCAACTTTGACAGAGTTGCCACACACAGTTTATTGGCCATCTCATGGAGGCTCGTAAATGCAATTGGTTGGGTTCTAAAAAGTCCCTAAGTTTCACATGGATCACTAACCCATTTAAAACTTCAGTAGGGTTAGCCAACTTGACCTCGAGTGGTGATTATGTCACATCACCCAAGACTTACATAGTGGTTTCCCTCTTAGGTTCCTAAGATGGTATAAGTGTGATCGGATCTAAATATACATTATGATTAAAATCCCCCCAAAGAGGCCTATTAGGGCAAACCCTTTTTTTTTTCTTTTTTCTTGCATCATTAAAACCTACATTACTATAACTATATACATAAAAAATTAAATACTAAAAGAAAAATCAAAGCCTAATTATTATTATTTTTTTATTTCAACAAACAAGGCCCATTAGTCAATTTATTAATCTCTTTCATGGTTAGCTCACAAACAAGTCTCTAATGAGGTTACCAATCTATTGAGCTAAAAATTTGGTTTCTATCTTTTCTTAGCTTGATTTATATTAAGCCTAACTTGCTCAATATAAATCTCTTAATAAGGTTGAAAAAAATTCTTTTTCTTAAATAATTTTGAAAAATAGTTACCACTCAATCAGAGATGGGAAATGAGTGAAATTAAGATCTATAGGTGGATAGACCCTAATTTCAACCACTAAATACAAACCAAGAAAATATGGGCTTAGAGGCTACCTTATTAAAACCTCAAAGGATTTTAGAAAAGAGTTCATGAAATCATTAAGTGGGCCTTTGGTTTTATTTTCAAGAAAAATGGGCTTATTATTATTTTTTTAATGGGAAAATTTGGAAAAAGGGAAAAATAAGTTCTTTATTTATTTTAGGTTGCCCAATTATGTACCCGCAAAGCAAGATCAAGCCCATATAATTCTTAGTTAATAAAAATTTTAGTTTTTTTATATTTTTTATTGTTTAAAGAATTCTTTTCAATTTAAGTTCATTAAATTTTATTAATTTTGGAAAAATAAGTTTTTTCATCCACTTTGGCAAGGTTCAAAGAAAGAAATCCAAATCTTGGAAAAAGGCCAATTTTATTTTCTTTTTTTATGAAAGACATTTTTTTTTTTTTGAAAAAAAGTTTTGGAAAAGAAAAGCCTAGCTTTAATTGAAAACAACATAAAAGCCCATAAAAATTAAGGCCTAACACTAATTATTCATATTCTTCAATCTATGTCACATAAAAACATCAAACTATATTATTATATAAATTATACTATCTAATTATGCTAAAAGTAAACATATTAAAATTTATTAGCTAACATGTTATTTTTATTAAAGCTTAGATAATCATATTAATAGTTAAGACTAAACAACAATTAATATTAACATAACATAATATATTAATCCTAATATAACATAATCATGTAATTAAAATAAAAATTACCACAAACACATTATAACCATGTAAACAAATCAAAACAAGATAAAAATATGTTCATCGACATTTTTTATTTTTGTGGAATTTTCTTTTTTTTTTTCTTTTTTTGAACAAGCTTAAAATAACAAGAACAAGTTGAAGACTTACTTGTGCATTGAAAGAAAAGTAGTCGATTTGGGTGGTTCCGATTAGCTTGTAGGGCATGCCAATTGGTTAGATTCCTAAGATGTTAAGCTTCAAAATCCCTAAACCAATTTTTGGAAACCCCAAGATTCCCCCACTCAATTTTTTCAAAAAAAAAAAAGAGAAAACCTAGTGCATAGCAACTTCAAAACAGTTTCTTCAATCTTTCTCCTCAAAATTGATCAAATCTCCATGAAATTGGATGAAATCAAAGTTTACACTTTGTTTATAAATGTGCACAGAATTTTCTGAAAAATTTTCTCGAATTGATTTTCTCTATAATGAGATAAATCAAAGAGAGATAGTTGGTTCATCCTAATAATCACCTCGAGTGAGAAACTAGCATAATTCGGAAATATGATTGATTCCTAATGTATGTGATGATTTAAATGTGTAGAGGAGGTGCTAATTTATAGTGTTCAATTGTGATTCCTCCCTAAAAAACTTTCATTTAGGAAAAAGATTTAATCTTTATTCATTAATGGCACCAAGATTCGTTTTTTAAATTTCTTCCTTTTTTTACTAAAATTGATCATGGTTTTATAAAAATTTTGGATGAATTAATGTTCTTTTATCTCATGGGGGATGTGGCTTTTAGTTTTGTAATGGTTTATTTAGGATTATTGCAAGAAAATTACTCAAATTTGCTTATTTTGTCCATGGTACCATAATGGTATTTATTTAACATCCAAATTTGTTATTTTTATTTTTCACAATTCCCTTAACAAGAATTCAAAAAATGCACTTTCCTAAAAAGAAGACTCCCCAAGCTTTTATTTCCATATTTTTTTTTCAAATTTTTTCTTAACAAATGATGCACAAAATTAGGTATAAAAAATCGAATAAGTTTCCTGAAATAAAACCTACATACTATGTTCCATTTCTCTTCATGAAACGGGGAAGAAAAAGAAGAATGGGAAGAGAAGGGTTAGGTTAACCCTTTGACCCACGGGGCACCACGTAGTGCCCAATGAGTGGTGCTACATGTCAGCCACATGTTGTGCCACATGGCACCTAAATATTGGTGCTAGTGGCAGCGCCAGGTAGCAACACTTGTTACCCTTTCAATGCGACATGTGTCCCCCTTTTTCTTTTTTCTTCTTTTTTTTCTCTTTTTCCCTTTTTTTTTTCTTTCTCTCTCTTTCTCGCGTCAATTCCCTCTCTCCTATTCAATTCCATTCCAACATTTCAATCAATTTTTTTTTTTTTTTACCTATGGCAAGATCTGATTAATTTTCTAACTTTTATAAAAACCACTCTTCAAGAAAATATGGAGTCTAATAAATATATGCTTATAAATACTTTCAAAAGTTTTCCAGTTAGACCAAATGAGGATCTCGACTTATACTTACATTTGGTTTTTATTTAAAAACTCAAATGGCCATAAAATATTTATGTTAACTCCAATGAGGTGTAGTTTGATGCCATCAACTCCTAAAAATATAATATTTCAAAATGAGTTAGCTAAACCTAGGTTTGAAAAAATTATCTTCAATAAAAGCTCATTTTTATTTGAAATTCTTAATTTGGTCAAATCACATATATTTGTTTTAACTCTTAAACCTTTCTTTACCTTGAAAAACTATTTTTACCTCAAACTGACCTAAATGGATACTCGCATGACACTTTTATGATTTTTTAATTTTTTTTTTATTTTTCAACATTCTTTTTTTTTTTCTCATTTCTAAATTTTTTTATATTTTCTTTTTATTTATTTTTCTATTTTTTGACATTTTTTTGGTATTTTCTATTTTTGGCCTTTTTCTAAAGAATAGGAGATTCTAAATCAAAGATAGACCTAGGAAGGACAAAAAATGGGATATCTAGAAGTAGTAAAATGTAGAAGCAACAATAGGGCTAGAACTCTGTTAGAAACTATACAAAATGTAACCAAGCGTTGAATATTTTGAGTATACTAAAAATTGGATCTAGGTCAGAAAGTGGGATACATTTAGATTTTATATACTTTCTAGAGTCAATACGTAAGTTAAAAACTTTCTAAATAAAAACCTAATTTAGGATAATAGATCAGAAACTTAGTAAAAAATTGAGTCATAATCTATCTCACTTAACAAAAAACTTAATAAATAGCTAAAGAACTCACTTAACTTAGATTAAAAACATGCTTAACATTAAAAACAAATTCTTACTTCATATGGTGAGTAAGAATTAAAAATTATGTATTAAATTTTAGGGATTGTTAATGAAGACATGCACAACGACCAAGGATAAAGTGGCACTACATCAAGGTTAGTGGAATCAATGCTTTACAGTATTTTAAAGTATTATTTTATTATACTTAGAGCCTTAGGTATGCCTTTAGCTTGTGCTTGTAATTTAGTTAGTTTTTCATATGTTACGCATGTGCTTAAATCTTGCTTTGCTATTGCTGTAGAAGCTAAGTTTCGTGCTGTGGTCATTTCGTGCATTATGTTTTACTTCGATTGTTTGAACTGGTTGATCACCTAATAATTGAACTAACGCAAACTCAGCTTAACTTCTAACCTAACATGCAATGTAAACCACTGGGGGGTATCAACTAGGATTCTCAAACCAAACACGGACCCTTTCAATGAGGATAGCTGAAATAGTCCTTTCTTTACCTTTAGTTGAATTAAGCGATAAAAGAAGGGGTCATGACAAGGTTAAGGGCCATGGTTCGATGGTGCTTTTGAGCGGATGGTATTCTCTACCACACAAGCCCCAATTTAGTTCCAATTCGTAAGTGTACGATGTCAAACCACTCAAACTAGGTTAAAGTGAGTGTAATTTCTCTAATCTAACTATAAATCGAATAACATTATGCAATATCATTTGCATGTCAATGCATTGTATCGAGTTTAAATTTTTCCTAGTTTTTAATTATTTTTCTTAACCCAATTAGTATTAAACCCTAACTCATTTAATACTAACCCTCGACAAAGAGTTAAAAAAAAAAAAAAACATGATTGCCACCCGACTGGAGTTACCACCAAGAGTTAAATTATAACCAATTGGGTAAATTAGCTATAATTTAGCTACTGGTATTTTGATAAAACTAATTTTTCAAAACAGTTATGAAAACTAGATTTTTTAGTCCGAAGGCTAACTTTTTTAAACTCTTAACAAGTATCAGTTGTAACTTTCTGAATTTAAATTTATCATTCAATAATACCCTTAAAAATAAAATATATTCACATGCAACTAAATCCGTTCAACCGAATCTACAAAAAGGATAATTTTACAAAAAATTGGAAAAAAAAAATTTACATTTTAAGTACCCCATAATTACATACGAGTCCTTATGTACCCATTCTTTAGAGTCAAACTTTTGCAGTTCGTTCTATATAACTTTAATGGGTAAATTCATTTTAATTTTGAAAATTTGACCAAGTTTATGTCTCTTAGTTATTTTATTTATTTTGGAAAAATTCTAGGGAAGGGTCTTAAATTGGTTTTTTCTTTATTTTTGAAAATTCTAGAAAAAAAGTCCTAATTTTGAAAATGGTTACTTTGCTTTTATTTATTTGGAAAAAAAAAATTTTTCTTGGTGATAAAATCTTTTTGTTTTTATTTTTTCCATTTTTACTATTTATTTATTTATTATTTCTTTTTCTTTTTATTTTGACTAAAGCATAAAAAATGAATAAGTAAAAAGGAACTAGGTTTTTTCTTTTCTTTCTTTTCCTTTTTTTCTTTATTTTTAGATTTTTTTAATTACATCTTATACAATTGAATAATAATAATAAATAAAATACAAAATCAAATAAAGAAAGTGAACTAGACTAAAGCAAGGCACTTAGGTTAGAGTAGTAGATCGAGTTAAGTTCAGTCAGGCCAGAGTCCAATGGGTTAGGTCGCACAAGGGAGAAGAAGAAGAAGGAGCTTAAGTCATTAGGGAGTGTTCTAAGGATTTTAGGGCAAATTTTGAGTAGGTGAGGGAGGATTTATGAAAATTTAATTGGTGAATGGGGGTATATGGAAAATGCTAAGGCCAATGGTGGTCGTTTGATGGTTAGTCGGAGTTAGGCTGGTTATGGTGATTGATTGGACAACATAACATGTTAAGACGTAAGAGGATGATCAAGTTGGGGGTTCTCAGTGGTGTTGGCCATGGTAGTGGGGTCAATTTCGCTCGACATGGTAGCTAGAGTAATAGGTGACAATGGTGGCCATGGTGGTTGGCTTTTGGATAGGTAGTGTTGGATGTGGTATTTAGGAGTACGAAAAGAAGCTATAAGGCCTAGGTTCGAAAACTCTCACCATGGGAAGCTTATTAGAAGTACAAAGCTAGCTTGAAACAACTCGAGCTTGTACCAATTTTAGAGAGAGAGTCGTGACTAGCCTAAAGAGAGTAATAGTGGTATGTGTGTGTTCTTGACCATTTTGAATGAAAATTGATGTTCTAAAAGTGTTCCTCGATTCTTTTTTTATTCTAACTAAAGCTTGGATATACATAGAAAGTCCAAAAAATTCATTAATTCAAATATTCGAATTAATGACTTTTAACCCAAGACTTGATTTTTCTCAACTTTAAAGCTTAATTTTAGTAACGTAATCCTTCGAATTTGGACATATTTCTGGATGAATTCAAAACTAGGCTATGCCTAGTACACGATTCCACCAAAAAACAAAAAAGGATGGAATTGTGTAGAAAATGCTCATAAAATGCCATAGAACATAGGCCTTCGTACTAATTACATGCGAGGAAAATCTAAGGAAAGGGAGAAATTGAGGGAACTATGAGAAAATTGAGTGCGCTAGCATGTGTAGCACATGCCAAACATGCCCAAATAGGTATGTGTATCACATCCGCTTGTTTCAAAATAAAACCCAAGCGCTTACACGCTTGGGCCATACCATCTAAGCAAGGCTTTTTAGCCTTGCTGTAAATTACGTGTGGTCGAGTCTAAGACTTAGTCTAATTCATACCTTACCTCTTTCTTTTTTTTTTTTAATGAAATGTTAACTTAAAAAATAATAATAAATAAATAAGAAGCTGAAATGAAACTCTCTCTCTCTTTTCTTATTAGATTAATTTATTTACATAGCTTCAAACAAAAATTAACCCCAATTGACTCTAGACTCTTATTCATCCTAACTTTTTTTTTTTTTTGTATTTTTATGAATTTCCTAAATTTTTTATTTCTTTCTAAATTCTCTTTTTTATGTGCTTTTTCCAAATTTTATATTTTTTTGTATTTTTTTAATTAGGATCCTTTTCCTATTCTAAAAAATCTAAAATTATAGGTAGGGCACAAATAAGATGTTTACAATTGCCCTTCTTTATGGTAAAATTTGAGTAAAACTTTACCAGAAAGATAAAAAAAGATATAATTTTTTCCTTGAGGATGAATTCACGTTAAAAATGCCACAACTAGCTAACTATCCTAGGCTTTATCCATTAAGGATTTAGGTGACAAGAATGGAAGACACTTTGATATGCAGTTCAAGTGTTTTAAAGGATAATCAAAGTTCTTTGGTTCAAATAAGTTAATGATAACTAAGGCTCCTAAACTATAAGAGACAATAACTAAAGTTCCCAATACTTAAAGATGAATTGTTTTCTAAAACTCATCAATAAAGGATAACTGAAGTTCCTAGGTTTAACTTAACAAAGGATAACTAGGGTTCCTAATTTTTCAAGAGAAGTCAACTCAAACATCAAGGATAACTGAAACTCTAAAATTTAATCTAAGGATAACTAAGGCTCCTGAATTTTCAAGAAAGGACAATTAAACAAATTGGTTTCACAACTAAAGATAGCCAAAGTTCCTAAACTAAGGATAACTTAATTCTTGAATAGCTAAACTAAGGTTCCTATTGAATAGCTAAGTTCTTAAAGGGAATGATTACTTAGTTTCTGGACCAAAGATCACCAAAGTTCCTAATTTTGGATAGCTAAGACTCCTATTAAATGGCTAACTTTCTAAACAAAAGGATTACTAAAGGTATACAAGTAGGATTTGGCTTATGAGTCAATCTATTTAAGCCACTTTTTAAATGGGTTTTATTGATGGGTGATTCTCATTCCAGTACATAAACATCTATAACACGAGGAAACAGCTATGGAAGGTGCTAAAGGATTCTCCAACATGGCTAATCCGATGCTTAAGTTAGCCCTCCTCTCATGAAAGTAAAATTGTTGAATGGTTATGGGAGTGAGAGAATGGAGAAGAGGTTCCCCTTACCTAAAGGTCTTGCTTGGTATTTATAGTGAGTCAATGGAGATTATGTAAACCAGGCCTAAATATTAGGCCCATTAATATAAGCCCATATAACAACTATCTAAAAATGTCTATCAACACTTGCCTACCCACCTCCCCCTCC